>PVKS010050026.1:0-11735 GCA_004027875.1 Aplodontia rufa
AAAAAAAAAACTGCTATGGTAATAATAACCATGTAATATATATTGGAATGTGAGAATAATTGTGTAATGTATATTGGAATTTGAGAATAATGTTATGTCTTGATATATGACTTTATATATGGTATATATCTGTGTGATTACAGAAGGTCTAAGTTATTTGAATAATTAAGAAGTAGTAAAGATCATTCAAGACAAATCAATGAAAGAATAGAGAAATCCAAATTTTAATGAACCGGGACATTTCCCAGAATGATGGTGGCACTTGAGACAGAGAAAGAATGTTGATAAGCAGTTCTTCCAAGAGTGAGATGGGAGACTGAGAGACTGATAGCTATTGCTGTCAGTGTACAATTGTTGAAGGAGGAGTGACTATATAATAGATTTTTATTTAAGCCAGAGCTGTTTTGTAGAAGAGTAGTAGCTTCTATGTTAATTGACTTTCATACAGTAATAGCAGCAAAAGCCTCAGTGACTAACAAAAACATTTATTATTCCTCTCCTATCACATATTGGCAACTATTAGCAGCAATTTTTTATACAACTCTGTTGTGTCACCCATGTTGAAAAAAAAGTCTTTCTTTAGGTAGTGCTGCTTTTACAGCATGTAGCAAGAAGACAAATGTGATGGAATTCCTGCTTTCAATTTATCTGTTGTTACTTCTGTGGTCAAAGCAAATTACATCTCTAAGCCTGAGATTGTGGGGAAATATATTCTGCCTAGAGAGGGGGAGACCCTACAAGCCATAAGGCAAAGAATATTGCAATGACAGAACATTTACAGTTTTCTCTTTATAAGGGAGACAGAGGTAAATATTTGGAAGTCCAGGTACCATCTGCTCTAGTTGGTACACAGCAGCCAAAAGGACAGTAATGACTTCATTCCCTTGGAAGAGTCAGTAGCTTCTATTAGAGAGGGTTCTGTTTGTTCATTATAAAGAAGCATCTGTTTTTTTTTACATACTCCAATTCCTTCTACTTCTTCTGGGATTTAGTTTTATTAATTATTACATTTTAAAAAGTAATTATTCAATTTTTCATTTTGGTTAAATATAATTCCTAATTCATCTTTCCTAATAAAATATATTTCTCCTTATTGCATTACCTTTAGAATCCATCAGCTGTGATTTTTGGTTTCTTTTAATTAAAAAAGTGCTTTTGTTATTTATTTATTACCTCTTTTATAATTTGGATACTATGGAGACTCTTACTTCTAAATATTTTGTCACTTATTTGCTTCTCATACTTCTTTTTGTCTTCTTACTCTTTCTTTTAAAAAGTATAACATTCTTTTTATCACCTTTTTTTTCCTCTAGGCTTTTATGGAAAAAAATTTTTTTTGGTTCTCTCACCTGACTGCTTCTTTTCTGTCTGCTCTTCTTTCTTGAGGTCTAAGCATGAGGTTTCCCTCAAGATTTTACCTTTATCTAATCTTCTTTTCATGCTTTTCTCCCTTTGGTTTTGCTCTCCTCCTCCTTCCTTTCTTCTCCTTCTTCCTCTTCTCTTCTCTTTATATCCATCAGTTTACAGGAAAGCTTATTTTGGACAGAGAATTACACTCTAAGCTAATGCTAATAATATAGACAACAGAAACTACAATAATTTTGAGTTTGTATAGCTCTAGTTGAATCAACATTTTCCTTAAGAAATCTCCAGGATAAGCAGAACACAATAGATTCTTACTTTGTTTATAAATTGCAGATATTTTAGAGGTTTTTGGCAGATTTAATTTACTGACAGGCAAAGAACATGGGCTACACTAATCAGGTGTATATCATCACTCTTCACTTACCTGCTGTATGTCCCTGGGCATACAGCATGTCTCTATAGAATGTTAGTAGTAACACTAATTATAAGGTTGTGTTTCATATGTTATATTGGTGTACACCAGGCTCTCAGAACAGAGTTTGGCACATGTAAATAAGGTATATTTTCTATAATAATCTTCTGTAGTAAAACTTTATCCATTTTCTTTTTTTTGTAGAATTAAGTTCAAATTCCTTATTCTTTCCCCTGATAATATGACCATAACTTCTTTTTCTGGTCTGTAGCTCCATTTTTCTAACTATGTCCTATATTCATGATGGATTTCTGTTTCTTGGGCAAGGAACAACTTGATAGTATGGTGTATATATTTTATCTATCTTCATATTCTTAGAACTTCAGCCATAGCAGGTTGTGTATGTACATGTAAAATATTTAGGTGGTGCCATGTGGTCTTACCACTCCATGCACTTAATGTGTTTTTATTCAGTGTAATACTTCCTACTCTTGTTTCTGTCTATTGATATCAATCCCTTTCTTTAAAAAAATTTTCCTCAGTAACATTTCACACTAAATTCTTGGGATTCATTTTTTGAATGACCCTAATAATTTTAATTTTGATGTTAATAATTGTGCACCTTCTTGACTTTTCCTATCTGTTCCTTCAACACTAAATTGTCTTATTACCTATGAGAGTGATTTTCTGCTCTTTAATACCAAGATATTGTGATTATTTGTGTCTCCAATGATTGTCCATAATATTCTTTTTATAGGGGGAATAAATATCTACCTCCCTTGTTTACTCATTATTATATTTGCCTTTGCATATAATATTTACAGATTCCTTTGTATAGTTATTTAGAATTGTCTTATTTCTGTGCATCATCGCCATTTGAGTCTTTGAGAAATAGCAAATATGTAACATTTTTCTTCTAATGTTCCCTCTCTTAGGCCTGGTGAACTTTACTAAATCATTTGGGTGAATTAATTTACCAGCCACATATGTTTGGATGAAATGATTCATGGAATAGTACAATGTGTCAGTTAAAAATTCTTTGTATAAAATACCTCTTTAGTGAGGAAGTAGTGTTTGAGATATTCATAAAAGAATATAATTCTGGAGGAGCTTAATGTTTTTTTCTTACTATGGTTTTTGAAAATACATGTTATTAGACTGCAATCTCTTTGGGAGTAGGATTGCATTTGCATGTCTTTGTTGTAGCTTTGTCATGGATTTAATTTAATTTTAATTTTATTTTGGGGGGTACTAGGATTGAACTCAGGTGTGCTTAACTACTGAGCTACATCCCCAGCCTGTTTAATTTTTTTAATTTTGAGACAGGGTCTCATTAATTTTCCAAGGATCTCACTAAATTGCTGAGTCTGGATTCTAATTTATAATCCTCCTGCCTCAGCCTCCCAAACTGCTGGGATTACAGGTGTGTGCCACTGCACCCAGATGTCATGGTTGTAATTTTATATACAGTCATCCCTCCATATCTGCAGGCTCTGTAACCATGTGATCCACAATTGGGGATTGAAAAAGTTTAGAAAAAATTATGTTTGTACTGAACACATACAGACTTTCTTTTCCTTGTTATTATTGCCTAAACAATGCAACAATGATTTAGATAACACATTGTATTAGGTGTTATAAATAATCTAGAGATTTTTTAAATATGTGGGAGGATGGGTGCAGGTTATATACAAATGTCATTAAATATAGGAAATTTGAGTATCTGTGGATTTTGGTATCTACAGGAGGTTCTGGAACTAATTCTTTATGGATACTGAGGGACAAATATATGTATATGTATATGTATATGTATATGTATATGTATATGTATGTATGTGTATGCATGTATATTTGAATATATATTTATTTAGTTATAACTAAATGCCTTGATATTCCATATAAGAAGAAAAGTAACTTAACAGCTATATAGTTTTTGAACACATACTCTGTGTGTTACAGAACCATCAGATGGGATGAAGATGCCAATAATAGTGCTGTCATTCTATAGAGGAATAAAAAAGAGACCAATACACATGTGATCAAATGCATAAATCAACTTTGATAGTTTTTACATGGTAGCAAGAGTAAAGGAAAATGATAAGAATCTACATTCTTATATTTTTGTACCTCCTATATTTTTGTTTAAACATAGTGAAAGAAGGTGATCATAGATATATCAGTATTCATTTTTTTCAGGATCTGTAAAGACAAAACACAATAACATAAGCAATAGTTAAAAGTACAGAAGCTCCTCCCTAACCAATTTCTTTAAAATAACCAAATGCTGGATAAGACATTTGGCAGTAGAACACTAGAGTTAAATGGATATAAGTTTGAAGACCTGCCTGGCATGTATGACTTTGTGATCTTTAGAGAGTCACATAAATAATCAAAGCTTCCTTGTTTTTAAAATTAGGTCAATGACATCTACTTCACAAGGGTACTATGCATATTAAATTAGATTCCATACAAGAAGTATTTAGTGCAACAAGAACATCTGAGCTAGTATTCAACAATTGGCATATATCATCGTGGTTTTCATGTTATGAAGTTGGATTAATTCTTCACATTCATTATTCATTCATATTCATAATAAGAGACCCTACCTATATCTAGAAACAAGAGTAATATATAATATTGTCCTATTCCTTCCATATTATTTCTGATGGGTTATGCTATATTATGATGTGGGTGTTTCAATGTTTATAGCATGAGAACTATTTTGTGGGTTTTGATTTTTCTTATGTTCTTATTCTAAAGAATAACTAATGTTTTTAAAATCTTTCATCCTTTTTTGCATTATTAGACTTGGTAGGTACTGAAAGAATGAGAGTAGTCTTCTTATGTCAAATGCACACTTTATGGAATGTAATAAACTTTGAGGCAAAAACTATAATTTTCTAAGACTCTAAAAATAAGCCTTTTAGGAAAATAAAACACTTTTTTGTACTGGTGATGGGTCAAAACATATACATTTGATGAACATTATTATTTCTTTTTGTAGTAATTGGCCAGTAACAGATTTGTAGATATGACCTAACTATTCCAAAGAGGCCAAATTTAAAGGAAAAAGAGCTTCTAATCCAAACAGAAGATACACAAAATATTTATTTTCCTTTTTCTTTGTGCCCCCCACAATCCCTGGTCTTATTTAAGTATATTTCAAACTTTGCTCATCTAGTTAGAAAATATTTTGAAAAATATTTTTTACCTTGGTTAGCACTTATCTTCTTGTTATATGGTATATTTGTTATCACAGACAATTGTAGAATTTACTTTTGGTTTTGTAGTTGGTTGTTAGGAGTAGTGTCATCAGCAGCAGCCTGGGTGGTGTCATCAGCAGCAGCCTGGGTGGTGTCAACAGCAGCAGCCTGGGTGGTGTCATCAGCAGCAGCCTGGGTGGTGTCAACAGCAGCAGCCTGGGTGGTGTCAACAGCAGCAGCCTGGGTGGTGTCAACAGCAGCAGCCTGGGTGGTGTCATCAGCAGCAGCCTGGGTGGTGTCAACAGCAGCAGCCTGGGTGGTGTCATCAGCAGCAGCCTGGGTGGTGTCAACAGCAGCAGCCAAGGTGGTGTCAGCTGCTGCAGCATTAGTCGTGACTTCAGGTTGGAGGGTGCTGGAAGCTATGGTGTTGGAAGCTGTGGTACCAACTACAGTGGGGGGATTGTGAGGGGGATTAGGGTGATGAGGACCAGGAGGGGGCTGAGGGCGGTTGGGGTGGTGAATTAAACCAATTGGTTTAAATTTGGTTAACTCTTTGAAGATTGGTTGAAACACGTCATCTCTTATCTTTTCAAGACTTCTTTGTATAAGTGGCTTAAAATGCTCTTCAGAACTTTGACCAAACTTCAGAGAGAGAATAAAAAAAAAGTTTTTATACAAGGGGAATGGATAAACAAATCAGTCTTTAAATATGCATCTAAACATTTAAAATTATGTGATTATTCTAACCTTAATCCATAAATAATAGACAATGTGCCCAACTTATACAGGGTTTTGAATTATGATCTTTGGTGAAATATAAAGGAAGTAAACTATATTTCTGTTGTTCTCAAATTCAAAGTTGAATAGTATTATTAAAGATTTCCCCATAATATGTTCCACAATAAATGCACAATTTAATAAATACGCAATAAATGTAGAAAAGATTTTGGTGGTCAAATAACTCTGGAAAGGTGCTGAATAATGCATAATATCTTTATTTCAAGACCTAATTACTAATGTAATATGTCAATAAATATTTAGCATATCCAACGGATATGCAATATTTTCCAAATTTGCTTCACCATGGAAATTTCATGTGTATGTCTTATGCAAATATGATTTCAGCAATGCCATGGACACTTTTTGATTTAATTGATGTCAGTTACATAGACTTTTAATGTAATGTTCCCTTCAGTTTTGAATGAGACCCTGGTCTCTCATTCTTATCTTTACTAGCAGAGGCTAATCCTTGGGATTCTAAACATGATACTACCTTCCTCTCCATGAAACATTAGTGTTGTTTATGTCATACAGTTTAATGATGCCAATATTTTTCAGACTGGGTTTGGGGTAATCCTCAGGATCTGGAGCTCCCCTGACTTGAGGCACTAATCTAGTTTTGTGTATTTCTACACAGTAGAGGAGCTCATACTTTGGTAAATCATTTAGTTCCTAAACTTTGACACTCAGGTGACTCTGGCTCTTCTTAACAATTTTTTAAGTTGGGAAGAATAGAAAATATTTGTAAATGACTGACTTTTGATCACGATTGAAAATGTGAAAAGAAAACCAGAAATACAATAAAACTTACTTTGTCTTTCTTTTGCTTTTGGGCGTCAGCAGACTAAATTGAGATGGGAAACACAAATATAAAATTAGATTCAGAATATGTATGACATTTTGAGAAAGATACTTGTAAATAATTTATGAGGATGAAATGTAGTTACTTTAGGACGAGGAGAACAGAATTCAAATTAAAAATTTCTGGTGTCATCATTAAACACAGGGGAACATTCAACAGTTTAAAGAGTAGGCAGTTCACAAAATAAGGATAATTTGTTTTTATGGAGTCCTTTAAAAATAAAAGTTCCTATTTTTCCATGTACTAGATGTGTTAGCAACTGATATCTAGTTTCTTGTTGGCTAAATTTGTCTCCCTTTTATTATGACTACCATGCACTCAGGCACCAAGTCTGGAGACTTGGAGTAAGGAAAAAACAGCCTGTATTTTGTGGAAGAGAAAAATAGCTGGTCCAGAGAAGCTTTTGAATAAGGATTTTTTCATAAAATGGTAAATACTTTTGTTTTAGCATAGGACAGCAGAGGAAGAGGCAATTCCCATAGTTAGTGGACCCTATAAGACACTGATTGTTTGTGAAATGATACTACATTGTATTTACAGCAATAATAAATTTTAGATCATATTTTTTTCACTTGTGGATAATGTAACTTAGGACCAGGTGTTAAGCAAAAAGTCTAAATATATGATACCAAGTACATATTCTTGGTTGGAAGTTAATATCATGCCTAAAGTTTATTAATATTTGATTCATGTGAAATTATTTATATGGTTGCAAATTTATTCCATAGTGTTCCTTACAAACCAGTTTTCTATTTTATACATTTTTCTCTTTGGAAAGCCTACCAAGGACAAATTTTATCTACTGAAGAGATGGAACCTGAGTATCCAATTTAAATATCACATAGAACATTACAATGTGTAGTTACATGTTTGGTATTCTAGAGACTACTAATACATGAGAAAGAAAAAGAAATATATTAATATTACCTTCCAATCGAAGACCACAGAGAAAGTTAAATTAAGATATTAGAAATAAAATCAAAACAGTATTTGTGTAGTATAAAGCTGCATTGGCATAAAACAATGAACTAAACATATTTTATGATTAAGAACTGAATACAAAAATAAATATATGCAATGCATTTTATATTTACCAAGAAGGAAGTAGTTAAAGTCAAGATGACAGCAAAAACAATCAGAGTCTTCATCTTGTCTTAGGGCCCTCCAGATCCAAGCAATGAGATATACTTCATTGGTGATGTGGAAATAAAAGAAATATAATTTTATTTTTATTAAATTTTAATTGCAAAGGCATAAAGTTTATGCACATTATGGCATGACTATGGGCATGTATGATATCTATGACATCGATGACAGGAAAGGAACTTATCAAATTTGTAAGAAAAATATCAAGTGTGTATAAAACGTGTATAAAATTTAAGACTAGTGAATTACAACAATAATACATAAAGTGAATAAAAATTTGAATGGAAGTTGGTTCTTCATTGTCAAAATCACATTTTAAACTAACCTTTTGTTCTACTTTTAATTAATAAATAATTATTTTAGAAAATAAACCCAAAATATAATTGAAAATGTGGTTAGGGTGATCTCTATGCACAAACATTGTTTCTATTAGCTGAGTTGTTTTTAAAAATATATGATGATATGCAAAAGAAAGATGAAAACATTCATAACTTTTACTAAATCTGTCTTAGAATTTTTTGATAAATTAGTCAATAAGAAAAAAACTTAATAATGTTCATTCTAGTGTTAATTCCATTAGAAATACAAATATTGCAAATCAAATAGTTTTTGTAGAAATTCGAAAAATGTTTACTGTATAGTGAAAAGGAAAATAAATGTTTAAATACATAGTACATTTAAAATATCCAGATAGATGAAATGAAAATGTAAGCAAAAATGAAAATAGGTTTGGTACTATGTATGATTTTTGTCTGGATTTTTTGCTGTAAAAAATTTTATGTTTTTTTGTTGATTTTATAATTTAAACACATAAAAGAAGTCAAGAAAGTTCCATTGAAATGATCTTTTGGATTGGATTTTGACTTTACATACATAAACACAAAAATTTTAAATGTTCACTAGTACCTTAAGATACACCGTTAGAAATATGAAATTCTCATATTAATTTTATCATCAGGATTTTAAAAATTATCTTCATGGAATCTGGAAATTTTTATTATTCCTTGTAAAGCTTTTATTTTCTTTTGTAATGGTCATTATTCCAAGATTCTCCTATCTAAGCACAACTGTACAGTTATAATTATTTGAAGTCTGTCATAAAAATACATTTTCTTCATAATTCTTAATTCACAGATAATACATTAGTAATCAATCAACTTTTTTTTGCTAGAATCCATTTAACTATTTTCTTTCCCAAAGAAGAAAAGTGGCAAGGAGAATTTCTAATCTTTCAGGTAAATCATTAAAAGCATGATTTAGACAACATAATTGATGAAGAATTACTAACTTCATCAATTATTCCATAGGGTATCCCTTTTGACTCTGAGGAAAGACCACTTTACCAATAATCTCAAAAGAGGAGTTGCAGTAGTTGAACCTTGGTCATATTACATACCCTATCAGAGGTACACTTTTGTAGTTGTTTTATTTTTTAGGGCCAAGGATTGAACTCAGGGCATTGTGCCTGCTAGGCAAGTGCTCCATGACTGAGCTAAATCCCCAACTCTCCACTTTTGTAATGTTTTAAAAATAAATTGATTGGTTTTTTTGATGAAGTGGTCAGTTTTCAATGGAAAGCTAAAGTAATAAATGCATTCCCATCACATGAAATGGTCACAATCCCAAACAAAATATAAGACACATTTTAATATTTATTTTCCCATCCCTTGGTAATAAAAAGGTAAATGGAATGGAAACAATCAATTAATTTAAAAAAGGCCCAGTGATTTCCTCTGTAATTTAGTGAAACTGATTTTTCTGCCACTGAGAGCATTATCAGTTTTACAAGTATGAAACTAAAGAATAGGTTTATGTCTTATAAAGATTGCTTTAAAGTCATCGAGGATCCCAACACACAAGGTGGCATTATTTTAATTTTTACTGAATTTTTTACCATTTTACTGAAAAAAAGTGGATAAAACTTATAAGTCAAGAGCTTGTTAAAGCATTCCTGTCTTTTTCTGTTTTTAATGGTATTTCCTTTCAAATGCATTGTCTATTAGAACTCCATGGAAAACAGAATTTGAGATTCTAAAATATATCAACTAATTAGAACCTAGCTAAAATCAAAGTCTAAAGAAAATTATTATTTAAACCTTTGAAATTTTAAAAATGATGCTGTAGCAAGGAAATCTTTCTCCTTGTCCAGCAATGTCAGCCTTACCTCAGTTTCTGAATTCTGGAGGTACAGAGAGAGATTGCAGTCTCTGGCTTTGTGAAAGATTTTTTCCTCTCTTATATCGCTTCTATTTTACTAAGCAAAATATTATTATTATTATTATTATTATTATTATTATTATTTTAACATTTTTTTTTTTGCTAATCCAAACCATTTCCTGAAACATGAAAAAGGAGTGGTATAATCTTCAAAGTTGACATTTGTCCTTTTCATTTTTCTCAGAGGTATCATGGCTAATATATGTGCGTAGAAAGAGTAAGGGTTTGTTCTTTGTAATTTAGATGTGATATTTTGAGTCAATTTTTTCCTTCCTTTAAGACATTTTCTTAACATTTTCCTGCAAAGCAATAATTATTGTATCTTGATTAATGTTAATCATTTTAATATGAACATTTTCATAATGAGCTATGCTATTGATGATATAATACTTTGTCATCGGCTAACATGAACTCTGAAGTCACAAAAATTATTTGAAGATAGTGGTCTTTTTGTTTTTATTTTCAGGTTTTTAAGGTTCAATACTTCATTTCTGAAAGTTTATTTTAATAAATATAAGATTAGCTCAGCTTAAACATGTAGCATTTCTTGGGCATTGCATCCTTTTTTAATATAAAAATGAGAACAATATGACTATTGAATCCATTTGACACCCTTACCATAGATACTCCTAGATTCACAATAATTCCTTATTACAGAAGATTTTTGCATCATCTTACTCATAAGAATTATGCCAGTTATTAAACAATACAAAATGTGAGCATTGTAGTAGTTTGACATTTGCTTCAATGTCAGTAAACTTTACTTTCCATCAAAATGTCATTCATCACCAGAAAGATAAGAAAACATCACATGGAAGATCCACTGGTGGATAATCAGATTTGTTATGCTCTTCTTTCAAATTAGCTGTTAATAGCAGTGTATCCGCTTGGCATTAATTCACACTGTGATGGATTAAAGAGCAGAGGGGGGCATCTAGATTTTTTATCTGAAAGGTAAATTAGAAGGCACTAGACAAAGTATTTTCTTGGTTAATTGGCTTTTAAATTTATTCATATTCTTAAAAATTTTAGGATAACCACTTAGAATGAGAACCACCTAAAATCTAAATTGAGATGGAGATCTGGATCTGTATGCTTTTACATAGGTAATAATTTTATATATGATGAGAATGAGATGAGAAAATAAGTGACTTTCTCATAGTTTCAGAATCCAGTATTTGAACCCAGATGTGTCTGTCTACACAGATTGTTTCCTTTCCCTGCACCAAGGTATTTCTAAGTATGTTTAACTTCTGTTGAGAGAAGTTTTGATTAATTATTATAGTGACTAAGCCATACACAGAGTCTCTGTGTTAGGCATTTTGTGTTTCTATCAACTGGTAGATTAATTAATTTCAGTGAAAATTAGTTCAGAGACATTAGCCACTAGATATGTGGAAATTTATCTCTAAATTTCTACCTATGGTGTGTGGTTAATTTCATGTGTCTAGTTAGCTAGGCTACAGCTCCCCATTGTTTGGTCAAATACTAGTTGTGTTACTGGGAAGGTGTTTCCTTTTGTTTGTAGATGTGTTAACATTTACAATCAGCTAACTTTAAGTATATTGCCCTCCATAATACAGGTGGGCCTCATCTAATTAGTTGAAGGCCTTAGGGCAAAGACAAAAGTTTCTTGGGAAAGAAAGAATTGTGCCTTAAGACTGCAATGAAGAATGCTGTCTGCTTCCTGCTTGCTGGCCTGCTCTGGAGATTTCAGACTGCAGCACCATCTCTTTCCTTAAGTTTTCAG
>PVKS010050028.1:0-11729 GCA_004027875.1 Aplodontia rufa
CCGGGGTTGTTTCCATAGCCTAGCAATGGTAAATTGTGCTGCTATGAACATCGATATTGCTGTGTCACTGTAATGTGCTGATTCTAAGTCCCCTGGAAAGATACCCAGGAGTGGAATAGCAGGGTCGTATGGTGGAGTCATACCTAGTTTTTTAAGGATTCTCCATACTGCTTTCCAGAGAGGCTGTACCAGTCTGCAAAAATCTGGTCATTTTTGATCAGTGCCCTCCCATTCTTTGATTTTTGAGTTTTTTGTTTTTTCTTGTGATCATTTGGTCCTCAAATTCTTTCTTTTGAGGCCTCTATTACCTCCTTGATTTTATCTGTGGCTACTCTGTGACTTATTACACACAGGTGCATACATGGGGCCTGGAACATCCTAAGTGGGCAGTGAGTGCTGGCCGCTCTTCCTTGGTTTCCACAGGGACCCAGAAGCCGCTAGGCCTGGCCTTTGCCTGTGCTTGGAAAGAGCTTCTGTGCCCAAGGCAGGCTCCATCCCAGTACAGGCAGGGGATACCCATGCTGTGCGTTGGCTGGAGCCTCTGGGTCTCCCCACTCATGCCTGGCATCCTTATCAATAGACTTTCCTGAATTAAACAAGGTGGAAGGGCTGGAGCAGTTAATCAGCATTTGTAGTGATTGCCTGGCATGGCAAGGATGTGGTTTCAATCCCCAGCACCATGTACACAACAAAGTGTCCAAGCAACGAAAGCCACATGAAAATCTAAATAAAATTGATTCTTTCTCTCTCTTTCATTGTCCCTCTAGCTTTAAGAATTAAAAAAAAAAAAAAACTAGTGGGCAATGAAGTCATCCAAACTACCTTTCAGCAAAATAGTAGAGTCATACAGGTGTGTAACACTGCCAATCCGTCTAACCCAGGCTTTAATATGACAAGCTTTTCAGAGGTGGGAGTACTGGGTCATAACTGACAGATCTTCCCCTATCCCCTTTCACCCCTTTCACCCCTCCCTACCAAGGGACACAAAGGTGGCCTATGTTGAAATAAGCAGACGGTCAGAGGATGATTAAGGATGAGGTGGCTGTGGCCCTGCATGTGCAGCAGGGTCCTAAACAAAGAGTCCCTAAGTGACAGCTCCCTGCTAAGGACATGGGGGACTAGTGGGGTTAGCAAGTGACCTTAGAGCAGAACCTCAGTTTCCCCATCAAAGAAAGAAAATGATACCCACCCAGTTCTGAAATGGGATTAACTGTGACCTGCAGCTGCTGTGTACATACTTGACTTGGGCCTCCTGTTTTCTCCACACATTGTGAACTATAACCCAACTTGATGTGGAAGCGGACCGTGACTTGTTCTTGTAACAGGTAGAATGTGAGCCTCCTTCAGCCACAGCAGCCCACTGGTCACCCACAGAGCTGTCTGCGGGCCTCACTTCCTCTTTACGGCACCTCTTTTTCTGTTACTTTCAGTAGAGCTTTCACATTGGTGGGCTGGATCATTCTGAACCACTTTCATCCTGTGCTGCTACTGGATCCCAAAACCAAATCAAGCCTAGGAAGATCCACAAAATTAGATTTCTTGATATTTGTTCTTTGAACAGGTTTGACGACCACAAAGGGCCTTAGTCATTCTGGCAGCTTCGTACCTTTTGAAGAACCCTGGAAGGAATGTGAGGTCCCTTCTTCCCCATGGAGCCCTGGGGACTGGAAGCAGGCAGCTGTCACTCGGTGGCAGAGCTCTTCCTAGCACGAACGAGGCCCTGGGCTCAACCCCCAGCACCATAAAAGTAAGCACATTAATAAATTAAAAATTTGGAAATAATGTGACCAGTGTGGGGGAAGATTAATTGAATAAAATTATTTGTGGGGCACATTAGAAAAGAATGGACCATAAACCCCTGGAAAACAAAGGCATGTGTCCTTCAATTGGTATGCAGAGGCAGCTAAGTGACTAAGTGAATCAAAACCCCACTTGAAGAGTCTGTGCCAAGAGCAATTGGCAAGCGGTTGTGGTGGTGTCCTGCCACAATCCCAGCTATCTGGGATTCTTCATTATTTTACTTTCTTCTAATTCTACTAATATGGGGCATGGTTCATCATTTTTTTTTTAGTTCCTTGAGATACAAGATTAAGCTGTTTCTTAGGGATCTATTTGGGGGGTGAGAGGTATTCTAGAGATTGAGCCCAAGGGGCATTTAAAAAAACTGAACCCCAATCAATATAAAATAAAATCATTCATTTAGCTATTCTGTGGTCAGCACTGTTTCCTGAGTTGTCTAAAATTGATGGCTGTCATTCAGGTGGTATGCTCTGTGTGTGTGTGTGTGTGTGTGTGTGTAAGAGAGAGAGAGAGTGAATGTATGTGCATGTGTGTGTGTGTGCACGGGGGGTTCTGTGTGTGTGTGTGGTCCTGTGATGGAATCCAGGGGTGCTCTACCACTGAGCTATATCCCCCAGTCTCTTTTTTTTATTTTGAGACAGGTTCTCATTAAGTGGCCTCAGCTTGCCAGGAACCTCTGATCCTCCTGCCTCAGCCTCCTTTTGCTGGGATAATAGGCATGCACCACTGTGCCCAGCCGTACAGCATTTAAAACTCTTGAGAGTTTCCACTGCACCAAGGGTCAAGCACCAAAGCTATAAGGAGAACCAAACCGCCTGGAAACAAAACCAACACAACCATATGACATGTCAGAAGGAAAAACTTTTTACCTATGAAAGGCACTCCACAAAATCAGAAGGGAGGAGGGTGCTTCCAGATGCACAGATATTGACACAGGGAAACAAGAAGCCCATAAAGCAAGGAAGAGGGGGGAGGGAGAGGAAGAGGAAGCAGCCGCAGCAGAGGAGGAAGAGGAAGAAGAATGATTCCTGAACTTGAAGACTGCTCTTTGAAATAACCTAGTCAGAGGGAAAACAGAAAGGAATGAAAAACACTGAGGAAGGCCTGTGGGACACCAATAAGTGAACAAACGTTCATGTTATGGGGTTCTTTTTCTTTAAAGTTTTTTTTAAAAGTTTGTAGTTTATTTTATTTGTTTTTTATTGTTTTTAATTTTTTATTAAGGAGTTATTATACAATCATAAATGTATATAAAGTAGCAAAATTATACGCATTTGTTCTTAAACCAGAACATGCTACTGAGTTCCACAGGGAAATGGAGAAAGACTCGGATGGAGAAAGACATCTCTTCCCAAGTCTTGGAAGAGATATGGACATCTAGATCCCAATGCTCAAAGAACCCCAGTATGATTCCAGCCAAACAGGTCCACTCCAGGGCCTAGTAGATCAAACTTTCAAAATACAGAGAAAAGGAGAATGCTAAAAGCAGCAAGATAAATATGCCAATTCACAGATAAGAGAATCCCCACTCCACTAATAGCAAATTTCTCAGCAGAAAACTTGCAGGACAGGAGAGAATGGAATGATATATTCAGAAGAAAATGACATCAAGACCAACAAAAACTGCCCACCAAGAATAGTATATTCAACAACAGTATCCCTAATAAACAGAAAGAAAATAAAGTCTACACCAGATAAGCAAAAGTTGAGCTCATTCATCAGCACTAGCCCAGGCTTGTGAGGAATGCTTGTGGAAGGACTTCATTCAGAAGTTAAAGGATGATGAGTACTAAAAACAAAACATATAAAAGTAGAAAGCTCGCTAACCTGTAGAGGTAAATTTATATTCAACTTCAGAGTATTCCACTGTATCCTGATCCACTTACTTCTTTAGGTTTGAAGATTAAACCCAGGGGAACTTAACTACTGAGCAACATCCTCAGCCCTTTTTACATTTCATTTTGAGACAAAGTCTTGCTAAGTTGCCCAGGCTGACTTTGAACTAGTGATCCTCCTGCCTTAGCTTCCTGAGTTGCTGGGATTACATGCATGTAGCAAGTGCCTGGCTTACATGATGGTAATAGGAATGTAAAAGACAAAATGGTCTACAGTAAAGGAATGCATACGACTAAAAGAAAAAATTCAAGGTAACCAAAGTGCAAACCACAAGGGAAAGGCAAGAGTCCAGAGTAGTTCTGTGTGACAAAAGTTAGGTTATTTTCAGCTTAAAATAGTCTTTTATACCTAAAATTTCGTAAGTACCAGAGTAACCACCAAGAAAGAAATTACAGCATGATCAGAATGAGAAAGAGAAGGAAATCAAAGCTTATCTAAAAGAGAGAGAGAGAGAGAGAAAAGAAAAAATATCCAACCACAGAAACAAATTAGAGGAGGGGAAAAAAAAGAACTAAAAAGTAATCAGAAAAATAAAACAACAAAATAACAAAGAAGAGCCGTAAGGATTAATACTTTACCTTTCAATAACCTTGAATGTAAATGGATTATATTCCCAATAAGGCACAAAACGATTGAATGGATTTATTTTTTTTAAAAGGATGCAATTACCTGCTGTCTTCAAGAAACTCACTTCGGCTTTAAGGACACACAGACTGAGAGTGAAAGGGTGGAAATATCTTCCACGCACATGGAAACCAAACAGTAGCAGCAGTCACTACACTCCTATCAGATACGTATGAGATAAAGTGGACTTTATTTTAAAAAACAATAAGGGGAGAAGGTAATCATGTAGTGATAAAGGGGTCATTCAGCAACATGATACAGCAGTTATAAACATATATGCACCTGACACCCAAGCATTCAAATATGTAAAGCAGGTATTATTGTATCAAAAAGAAGAAATTAACTACAACCCAATAATAGTAGTAGTGGGGACTTCAACATCCATTTTCAGCAATGGATACATCATCTTGACAGAAAAATCAACAAATAGACTTGCACTGCATTATAAACCAAAGAGGCTCAACAGACATACACAGAATATCCCACCCAACAGCTGCAGAATATACTTTTTTCTCGACAGCACACAACATATTCTTCAAGAGAAAACGTATGTTCTACCACGAAACAAATCTTAATAAAACAACAGGAGTGAAATCATTCCAGGTCTCTTCTCTGACCATAATGGTAGAACATTGCAAGTCAATAGCAGGAGGAACTCCTGCAAGCTTACCAATGCACGGGAATTAATCAACAAGATCTGAACAACCAGGGGGTCACTGAAGAAGCTAAAACCAACCCAAAATATCCACTGACAAAAGAAATTGGGAATACAATATGTTAAAATGTGTGGGAGGCAGGAAAAGCAATTCTAAGCGGGAAGTTTAAAGCAAGAAATAGCTAATTGAAAAAACAAATATGAGGGGCTGGAGCGGTGGCTCAGTGGTTACGGCGCTTGCCTGGCATACGCAAGTACGCAAGTTCAAACCCCAGCACCACGTACACAACGAAGTGTCAGAGCAACGAGAGCCATGTGAAAAACTAAATAAAATTGATTCTCTCTCTCTCTCTCTCTTTCTCTCTGTCCCTTTATCTTTAAAAAAAAAAAATAGATATGAGAGGGATGCCAGAGCAGTGGCTGAGCGGTTGGAGCACTTGCCTGGCATGCATGAGGACCCGAGTTCAAACCCCAGCACCAACCACACATGCAACTAAATGTCTGAGAAACAACGGCCAGATAAAAGAAGCAGCAAATAAAATTATTTCTCTAAAAAAATTAAAAGCAAAGCAAAAATAGATCTTGGAAGGCTGAGGCAGGAGGCTTACCAGCTCCAAGCCAGCCTCAGCAACTTTTCAAGGCCCCAAGCAATTCAGAGACACCCTGCCTAAGAACATAAATAAAATAAAGGGCTGGAGTACTGGCTAACCTTACAGCACTTGCCAGGCATGAGCAAGGACACAGGTTCAAGCTCCAGCACCACGTATGCAAATAAGTGTCAGAAAAAAAAAACAGATAAAAAAATATAAAATTAATTCTCTCTCTCTCTCCCACTCCTCCCCCTCTGCAACCCTCTTGCTCTTTCTTTAAACAAAGAAAAGAAAGAAATAAAAATGGCTGGGTGTATGGCTCCGCTTTTAAATGCCCCTGGCTCAATCCCTGGAAAACCCCTTTTTCATATCTCTGACAAAAGAGCTTCATGCATCTGTAAAAAACAGCTCAAGGAACAAGGGGAATGATGGACTGTGGCCCAAATCAGTGGAATTAGTGGAAAGAAAGAAATAATGAAGCCTCCCAAGTGTGGGTATCACTGGAGGGCACCCCTGCAACCTGCTTCTCAGTTGCGTTTAGAGCAGAATCCTCAAGTGGATTTTTGATTCACTTAGTCTCTTAGCTGCCTCTGCATACCAATTGAAGAGTGCATGCCACTGTTTTCCTGGGGTTTCTGGTCCTTTCTTTTCTAATGTGCCTTACAAAAAGATAATTTTTATTTTTTTAAAGAGAAAGAGGGACAGTAAGACAGAGAGAGAGAGAGAATCAATTTTATTTAGTTTTTCATGTGACTTTGGTTGCTCTGACACTTCGTTGTGTAGTGCTGGGGTTTGAACTTGCATCCTCATGCATGCCCGGCAAGCGCTTTAACTGCAAAACCCACAAACACACAATTTTATTCAATTAAACTTCCCCCACACTGGTCACATTATTTGTGAATTTTTAATTTATTGATTTGCTTATTTATGTGGTGCTGGGGGTTGAGCCCAGGGCCTTGCACGTGCTAGGAAGAGCTCTGCCACCGAGTGACAGCTGCCTGCTTCCAGTCCCCAGGGCTCCTTGGGGAAGAAGGGGCCCTATATTTTTTCCAGTGTTCCTTAAAGGATCTTATTAGAAATAAACATGTGGTCAGAGGTGGGTAAGCAATGTGGAATTTTTTTTTAAGAGAGAAGGGGAGAGAGAATCTGTTTTATTTAGTTTTACATGTGGTTTTCATTGCTCCGAGACTTCGTTGTGTACATGGTTCCCTAGCCCACTTATTTATTGGGTTATTTGTGTTTTGGTGTTCAGTCTTTTGAGTTCTTTGTATGTTCTGGATATTAGCCCTCTGTCGGAGGTGTCGCAGGCCATGATGTTCTCCCATTCTGTAGGTTCTCTCTTGACACCCTTCACTACTTCTTCAGCTGTGCGGAAGCTTTCTAGTTTAACGGCAGGCATCTCGCTCATTCCGTCTTGGCTTTAATTCTTGTGCTGTGGGAGTCTTGTTAAGGAAGGCAGTGCTGACACTGATATCGTGGAGCGTTGATCCTATCGTTTCTTCTATCAGTTGTATAGTTGCTGGTTTAGTTTCCCGTTCTTCGATCCATTTCAATTTCATTCTTGTGCAGGGTGAGGATAAGGCCGTAGTTTCAGTTGTCTGCATGTGGCTGTCCAGTTCATCAGCACCATTTGTTGAACAGGCTGTCTTTCCTCCGCACTATATTTTTGCCCCCTTTGTCAAATACCAGATGGTCAAAGATTTGAGGGTTTGTCTCAGTGTCTACTAATCTGTTCTACTGGTCTTCATGTCTGTTTTGATACCAATTCCACGCTGGAAAGCAGCTTTTTGAAGACTGTAGCATCATCCTCAAACAAAACAGAGTGGAAATCTCCATGGATCAAATGGTCACAGAGTTATCATGTTACTAACAGCAGATCAGGGCCTACTCAGGGAGGAAGAGAAGGACACTGTGGGTGTGATGGTCTTCTAGACCAAGACCAAGCCTTCTTTTCTTTTTTTAGTTTGTTTGTTTCTGCTGAGAACTCAACTCAGGGGTGTTCTACTATATCTGCAGACCTTGTTAGCTTATATTTTGAGACAGCTTTGCTCCGTTGCTGAAGCTGATCTCAAACTTGCAAGTCTCCCTGACTCAGCCTCCCACATCTCTAGGATCACAGGCAGCACCACCATGCCTAGCAGGCCAAGGCTTCTTTGAAAGGAACCAGGACAAAGTTACAAAATAGTCAAGGTCCTGCAATTTACACTGATGGGACCCTGGGAATGATCTAAGGCAAGTTTACATGTTCAGGCTCTTTTGAGGAGTCAAGGGTAAGGATTGAAAGACCTTTGTCTGGATGGAGTTTAATATGAAAGGGCTTGGGATGTAGCTCAGGGGTAGAATACTTGTCTAGCATGTGTGAGGTCCTGGGTCCAACCTCCAGTGCTGAAAAATAATTTTAAAAAAACAGTTGAAATTAAATGTCTTGTTGCTGCAAGGAGACAACGGTTACTCTGAAAATCCAACACCATCTTGAGGGCAGGAAGGGAGATGCCTTCTTTGGCATCCCTTCAAGGATAAAGGGTGTTTGCTGTGGGATCAGCTCAGCAAACTGGTTTGAGATTAATCTGAGAATGTGAGCTGGGTCTCCTCTTATGACCAGATGTGGAGGAGTCTGAAAGCCATCGAGGGTGGAAGCTGTGGGCTGCTTGAGATGTTGCAGAAAGACACAGGGCTGAATAGCAGGTATCCCTGCCATCATGGCGGCCACAACCTGGAGAGCTCTCCTTAGATTGTTTTTGAGTAGTAATTACTTCTGCAGTGGAGTCTGTACCTGTTCCAACAACCCTGGGTAGATTTCCTATCATTTCTTCATCCGCAGCCCTGCCGTGCCCAGGTGCATATTCCCTAACAAAAAGGGCAAATCCAGAGTCCCATACTGTACCATTCATCAGTTTCAACCACATATGTGTTGACATCCAGGTGATCTAATTGGAATGGGACAGTTTGAGACACCAGAGAGGGTTTTCAGGAAGCAAGTTTCTTTTTACTGAATGTTGCAACATCTCTCTGGACACTGTGGAGCAGGAACATTAGCAATTTGTACCTTCAGGAGGTTGTCATTGATTACATAGGCAAGGAGCACCATACGTCGGCAGGACAGACTCTCACTGTCAGAGCTCAGGCAGGAAACTCAAAGAGATTCCTTAGCCCTTAACCAGGTGAAACCTAAAATGTGGAGTGAAGTATCTTGGAAGAAGCTTCCTGCAAGGGAGGGAGTATTTTTTTAATTGTATTTAGAGTGTTCCCCCTCATTATATAATTTTGGGAAGCCCTCCTTCCACATTCCCCCTTTTGATGCTTTATTATTTAAGTTCAACTTTAAACTATAAAGCTTTATCCTACTGATTTAATATTTTGTACAAGAGCGTAATTTTAGCTGCTGTTTTCCTCTCCACAGTTGCTCAGTTGCTCCTATAGTGGAGCTAACAGTTTTTATGTGAAAGGGAGCCATGCATGGAAGCAATAAACAAATAAACAACATAACTATTATTTTGCCAAATAAGGTGGTAATTTTTACTTTTTAAAAAAAATATTAAGGAGTTGAGTTGTACAATCATAAATGTATATAAAGTAATAACACGATATGCATTTGTTCCTAAACCAGAATTCCCCCCACATCACCCAAACCCCAGTCTCTTCATTCTTCTATATTTAACCCCACAAGTGATACAAATGTTTACATTTCGAATTTTCCAGAATTAAATGATTGCATCACTATTATTTGGATTCTCGGGGATGAAGAGTATGCTATTGTTGACTGTCTTCCTAGGTCAATTAAGTTTTTAATCCCACTAAAAGTAGAAAACCAGCATCAGAACAGTTAAGTCTGGATTCTAACTCTTGAAACCTTCCCAGGATTGGAATGGCACATGTGCTAATTTTCTAATATTGCTGGCCATATTTTTAACCATTTGCTCTAGCACAGCTTATAATTGATAATATGGCTTAGCAGGTAGATAGGAGTTCTGTAACCCCACGTACCAGCCTGTGCCCATGTGTCAGGGCTGTTAATTTCTCAGATGGACATTTACCTTTACCCCAAATTTGTTGACCTCCTAGATCAAGTCTATCTCCAATGGCTCTTTTCTTCCTTGACCCTAAGTTCTCATATAGAGGAACCTCCAGTCTGAATTGGCAGTAGGAAAAATCAAGGTCTGATAATACCAACAGCACCAGTTCCCCTCTAATTTGCTGAAAGGTAAGTGTACACCCTTTAATAGATCCAAAATAGCTCCTCTGGTGCTTTCCAATCAGATGAAGTCAGGTCATCCCAGAATTTATGAATCCCAGGGATGCCCCAAAAGAACTGATCTGTGTAACGTCTGGGCTGGTGCAGTTTAAAAGAATTTGTTTCCCCTGGGGCAATATTCATCTGAGAACCACTACCCCTAGTCTGTATGGGTTATTTGTCCACACAGAGTAGGTCTGTTAGGCCATCAGATGGTGATCCAAAATAGTATTGCCACAAGGGGTCTCTACAACATCCTGTCTATGCTGGGACACATATCTACAACTATATTTCTTTCTAAGAACTTCTGAAGTGAGAATCTACCTCTGGGGTCTTTCACTCTCTGAAACAATATGGGTCTGATTCCATTGCAGTAAGGAATAAGGACCAAGGCTCATTTCTAACCAAGGCCATTCCTTACTCATGATGGCTCCTCCACACACCCAAACGAAGACTTTTGGCTTTTTTTTTTTTTTCGGTCTTTCAATCAAATCCAAAAGGAGATTTTTCCCCCCTAAGAAGGCAAAGTTAAGATCTGGGCTTAAACCTTCATATAGACTAGCATCTGGGCTAGGGCTGGTAACCATACGACCTGGGATGTTAAGATCTGGAGGACCAGCAATAAAACCTTGTGTTCTCTTTTACTGAAATCACCTAGCTCTTCTTGAGACACAGCATCTAATGGCCAGCAATACCAAGCTCCTCTGATGATGAATCGCTAGAATATCCCTGGGTGATCCTCCTTGCTAATTTTAGTCCTGTGAATTCTGAATTTTTCCCAGCAACAAGTGATCATAAAATTGTAACAATTTTCTAATGGGGAGGGACCCATATACATTTTAGTAGTTATTCTATCTTCATAAAAGATCAATCCAATACATGGAGTACACAGTGGAAAATGGCTAAGATTTAGCTCGAGTGACAAGCAATTGTATGTGAAACTACTAAAAACCACACCGAGCAATGCATTAAGTTTTACCATCATTCTTTAAATTATATCAGCTTAATAACACCAAGCAAATCCTATAGACCCAATAGAAGTAAAGTAGAAAAGAACCAGTAAAATTCTGTTACCAAGTGTCCAGTCCTCAGGGGTCACTGTCACCAGTCCTATAGCAAAAACCAAGAAAAAGAGTAAATACCCGTAGTAGCAAAGGATGG
Source organism: Aplodontia rufa (assembly GCA_004027875.1). Classification (NCBI taxonomy): domain Eukaryota; kingdom Metazoa; phylum Chordata; class Mammalia; order Rodentia; family Aplodontiidae; genus Aplodontia; species Aplodontia rufa. The sequence continues at coordinate 10,958 of PVKS010050028.1, forward strand.
CGATGCATTTCAGTGCGGGAACTATCTAGGAGGGTGCAGCAGCCCACGTGTCTTCTGGGCGTTGCTCTCTGTGCACTTGGATCAGCCAGCCTTAGGGTGACTGAAGCACAGTTGCCGTTTACTCAGGCTCAGGGGCGCTTGGTCTGGTCAGCTTCCAGGGTGTCCAGGGCTGGGCTGTTGTCCTTCTGATCCTCAAGCTGGTCTCGTGTCTTTTCAGAAGATCAGCATGAGGGGTGCAGTGGGGTCTGGATTGTATTCGCAGTCGGCAGCTGTGGGCTTGAGCCTGGTATAATGAATCTAGGGGCCTATTTCTACAACCTTTACTGCAGTTGGAGCGGACAGAATGGCAGCAAAAGGGCCCTTACAAAAGTTTTATGGGTTGAACATTTCATTCCTTAACCCAGACTACTCTCCGGGTTTAAAGAAGTGCATATGTGTAGTCAAACTCACAGGCAAACTTTCTCTGACCCATCATTCACCACTGTTTGTCCCCTATCATTCCCCCTTCAAGGACTCTGGGTGTCTAAATTCTTTTAGGATATTGGGTGTCAACTCATTCCTGCTGAGAGAGGTCAAAGTTGGGGAAATTGACCCAAAAGTCCTTGTTCACCATCAGGTGTAACATGGAGAGTTAAGGGTATTTAGTATCAGGGCAGTGCAGAAGTCCATGGCAACAGATGGGGGGTGACTGGATGAGGTGTACCCTGAATTTGTTCCTAGTGAAGACCCAGAAACAAAGCAAATATACACCTTCTTTAAAATCAATTTGTAG
>PVKS010050029.1:0-11723 GCA_004027875.1 Aplodontia rufa
GATGCAGATTCTGTTGACAAAACTCTTTTTACATCGCTTGGCCTCGGTATTAACACGAATCATGGGAACAATGTGACTTACATAAAGGAGCTTCCAGTTACATGAATCAAGTGCAACTAACTGAAACAGTATTTAAAGACTTTTAAAAACTAAATCTAGTGATGGGAACAAGGAACAGGGGTGTTGTTACTGGCAATGGGATGGATCAGAGCCTAGAGGTCGCCAACAAGAGGGACAATATTTAAACAGCTTGGGAGACGGAATGCAAGACGTGTGAAAGGAGGTGGTAACAAGCATTTTAAGTGGCAACTTGAAATGAATGGCCTGCCCCTCCTCTTCTAGGATAGCTAAGGATACAACCCAGGACCCCATTTTACAAACACTCAGGGTGACCTGAAGTTTGAGGTCAAATGAGTGAGACTGTTAAGGTGGAGGGCTGTCTAGAGCAGGTCTGAGGAGCAGAATGAAGTCAGGCAGGAGCTGGCTTTGCCCAAGTGGCCAGCAGACAGACCACATGTACAGAGACTCCAGCACCAGGGCAGAACTGAGGAAGAAACACCAGTCACAAGCTATGCACGTGCAAATTCAGGTTCTCCGGTCTTATAGAACACACCGTGAAACTGACCACTCTTCCATTTATCAACAGACATGCAAGTAAGATCACTAGTATTGCTAAGTCTATAAACCATCTGGGCATGCACATTCTGGGTTCAGAGGGAATCTGTTTTCCCTAAGTATCCAGGGCGTGTTTTTGTAATTAGCAGAAGAATGAGAGTAAGAAGCTGCAGGCACCATTTACTGAATGACACTACAGCTATTTTATGTACATTATTATCTACAAGGCTGCAGTATAATTAATGAGGTGGTTTATGTACATTCTATTAAACATACACGCCAGAGCTGAAGCTGGAATCTAATTCCTGATCTATTTCACTCTAGAGCCTGGGATACCAGGCTGTTTTTAGGACCATACCTAGCACTGATTATCAATCAATTGATTGATAATATGGGCTTAAGTGCTTACTCTTTACTAGTTACCAAAATAAGCATGTACTAGGGCAAATAAAAAAAAAAAACAAACAAACAAGGCTGTGGCTGTAACTCGGTGGCTGAGCCCTTGCCTAGCACGCAGCAGGCCCTGGGTTCAATCCTCAACAACACACACCCCGGAAAAAAAAAAAAAAAAAAGGCTCGGTGCACACCTGTAATCCCAGCCAGCAACTTGGGGAGGCTGAGGCAGGAGGATAAGAAGTTCAAGGCCAGCCTGGGTAACTTAGTAAAACCCTGTCTCAAAAAATAAAAAAATGGGGTCAGGGATATAGTTCAGTGGTAAAGTGTCCAGTACCACCAAAAAAGAAAACAAAATTCTGTCCTTTTTCTCTTCAAGTACACACACTCTGGAAACATCCTTTTTTTTAGCTAAAATAAAATAATTTCTGGAGATGAGGAAACAGGCCAAGCTCCTTATTAAGAGGCATACAGGAGTGCGGTACTGGACTCCTGGGAGCGTGTCTGGCTTCCTGCGGGAGGAAGCTGGCAGCGGCGGGAAGGAGTAAGACCCTAGAGATGGGTGGCCCTTCCCTGGCAGCGCAGTTGCTGGCATGTACTGTGACAGCCCCAGAAAGCCTGGTGGGGCTCTTGCCACGGTGGTCCACCCCCATCCCGGTTACAGGGCACAAGAGGAAGGGGCTCACCAGTCCGCTGGGGCCCCGGGGATCCCGCTGCCCGGAGTGGGCACCAGCACAGCGTTCCTTTCCTCAGTCAGCCCCACCCACTGCTCCACCAGCCGGGCTTCCCGCTCCATGTCGTCCTCTGTTTTGTCTGCAGAACAGAATAAGGGGTGAGTACCAAGGACAGGGAGAGAGCAATTCCTCCATTTAAAACAGATCTGCACTCGGTGACAGCCACAAAGGCACCCTAGGCTTTGAAGGTTGAGCGCTAGCATCCCGACTGGGAGAGGTTAGGCTGGCCTGGGGCACTGCCAGGAAAAGCAGTGAGAACACTTCGGTGCTGGAGCTGAACCTTGGGGAAGTTATTCAGCAGACGAGTCTTAGTTGCCTCATCTGTCCAATAGGGATAGCTCACGCCATGTGCACTGCACGCCCTTGCTGGAATGATCAAATGAGATAACGGATGTGACACTGCTTTATAAAGCTATATGCCTTTTTTTTTTTAAGAGAGAAAAATGTGTGTTATTTTTTTTTTCATGTGGTTTTGCTTTTCCTCCAGTTAGTTGTGTATGTGGTGCTGGGGCTCAAACCTGGGTCCTCGGGCATGCGCTCCAACTGCTGAGCCACGGCTCCAGCCCCCATTATATGCCATTTTATAAAGGCAGATGTTTTAAGAACATTATAAATTTTACTCTGTAAAACTTTTTCTTTTCCTTCATGGTTATTATGAAAGGGATTTTATTTGCTGTAATGTGGAATCCTCTTATCTGCGATTCAATTTGGGGGCACCCCAGGTAGAGCCAAGGTGAGTTTGCATTAGAAAGGCTGAGCATGTTCGGAGACAGACACTGTATACTGGGCCAAGATGTCGCCTGAGCGAGAACTCTGCTGACTTCTACATGACTTGGTGAGCACTCCTGATGCACTCGGTGGTGCAGAGTCAAGCTCACTGAGTAGACTGTGCAGGACGAGAGAACCCAAGTGGTATTAACTAGCAAAAGCTGGCTGCAGGGCTGGAGCAGTGGCTCAGTGGTTTCGGCGCTTGCCTGGCAAGCATGAGGACCCAGGTTCAAACCCCAACACCACGTATACAACTAAGTGTTGGAGCAACTAAGGCCGTGTGAAAAACTAAATATAGTTGTTTCTCTCTTTCTCTGTCTCTCTCACTGTCCCTCTCTCCTTAAAAAAAAAAATAAATAAATAAAGCTAGCTTCAGGGACCACCCTGAACCAGCAGAGAGCATGTCTCGGAACCCTCCAGCAGCTGTAAATCCTTGACTCTGGCACCTGGCACAGCTCACACTGATACACAGGTATCCATCCCATTTGTGTTCATCAAAACCAAATTGGTTGCTAGATGGGGTGGCGCACGCCTGTAATCCCAGCAACTCAGGAGGCTGAGGCAGCAGGATCGCCAGTTCAAACCCAGCCTCAGCAACTTAGTGAGACCCTAACAACTTAGCAAGACTCTGTCTCAAAATAAAAGATGAAAGGGGCTGGGCTGGAGTGGTGGCTAAGTGGTTACAGTGCTTGCCTGGCATGCCCAAGGATGCAAGTTCAAACCCCAGCACCACATGCACAAAAGAGTACTGGAGCAACGAAAGCCATATGAAAAACTAAATAAAAATTGATTCTGTCTTGCTCTCAGGGGTTAAGTGCCCCTGCATCCACTCCCTAGTACAAAAAACAAAAACAACAAAAAAAATGAATTTGACCTTTAATGCCATAGTTTTATAACATAACTTGGAGGTTTCTCATGTATTTTTTTAAAGAAAGAAGAAGGGAGGGGGAAGAGAAAGAATCAATTTTATTTATTTAATCATCTGATTTCTGTTTTTCAGATACTTAGTTGTGTAGATCTGGGGTTTGAACCCATCCTCATGCATGCCAGGCAAGTGCTCTAACTGCTGAGCCACTGCTCCAGCCCATGAAAATGTATTAATTGCAAATTCAGAGCCTTCTTCAACCAACAGCATACAATTAGATTCACTAATACCTGTATGTTTCAAGTTCAAGAAACCAAGATAATGTCGGTCCAGCCAGGGCAGGAAAAGAACGCTCTGCGCTGTGTAGGAGTGCAAGGCTCCCCCAGGAGTGGTGCTCACATACCTTTCTTATTGTTGACTTTCTTAATCTGCTCATCTAAGTATTCTCGTCGTTTGATGAGAGCATCCGACCACCGCTCTCGCACGCAGTTCAAGTCTTCTTCCTGATGAGGTGGAGAGAAGAGATCTCCTGTACAGTGCATACACCACTATTTCTTTCTTTTAAAAAAGATGCTCAAATCGATCAGGAAACTTTTCATTAGGAAAAGGTCATTGAACATCGCTGGGTGATTAATAGGCAAGAAAGCAGAGGCCTCAGTAACACCACATGCGGATGGAGAATGCCAATATGCAGAAATCAGGGCCCTGGATCTCCAAGAGGATAATCATATTCAAAGCAAGAGAAGCTCAACCTATACCAGCTATTGATGATTTTACTGTGTGTGTGTGTGTGTTTGTGAGCGCACGCGCACACATGGTGGTTACTCATTGACAGATGTACAATTTGAGGCAGAAGGACACCATGAACACAGTTCAAACTATGTAATATCTAGTGGAATGGAAAATGCCAGGCATTTGCTAGTTCATGTTCCATGGTCTATAACATGTATTTTCTGCAATGCGAATAGGAGAACCTTCTGAACTTGCTGCGAAGATTTCACGTCCAACCTCCACCATGAGACTAACCAAAGTTCTCCCATGCAAAAACCCAACATGCATTCAGCCATGCTCAAAGAAATCCGCGAAGCAGCTACTGGCCTTCGCTGTGAACAACACGGCAGGAAGCGCGGAAAAGCCACAAGACGTTAGTCAATGGCACTGCTGAGATCCAAGGGGACTCTGACATCTCCCCTCAAGTTTGCTTTGTTAGCCTTTTTTCTTTCTTTATAAAATTAAGATTGAGGAAAGAAAATCCATCAATTCTATTTGAAAAGCTGTTGGACTGGCCTTGTTAATATAACCCTTAAGACACTACACTAGGAGGAAATAGGTACTTGGGGTTTCTGAAGCTTTTCCTGCAAGGCACACATAACTTACATACAGGAAGGCACACCGGAAAACCGTCCTTTTAAAGTGTGTGGAGAAGAGGTACAAAGACTGGGAACCAAATCCAGAAACCATCTTGGTTTGCTACTTTGACCATGCCTACGCTACCCCACGTTTCATGTTATCAGGCCAGTCGGTGCCATCAGGTTATATATTTTGCATTTGAATTTAGTACATTTCCAACAAGAAGAGATTGAGATTTAACTCCTATAAGTTATGGAAAACTAACCTTGGCCCTAGTGTGAAAAGAAAATTGCCTAAAAAAGTTAAGTGCATAAACACTTCCAATTTTTCTAGCCAGTAGAAGCGTTTGGCAGTAGAGTGGCATTCCGGTATAATACTAGTTTCTTGGATGTGCAAGCGAAGTGCAGCTCAGCATAGGAAAGACTACATTATGGTTGCGTAACTGTACACTTTTTAAGATCAATGGATTTTAATAACAGGATAATGGTCTTGCTTTAGGAGCTGGTAACTCGAGATGGCATAGCAAAAATGAAGTATCTGGTTTCAAATTTTGAATCGACAGGGAAAAGAATAAAGAATATCATATCCCTGATTATGTATGCATCCCTGATTACGTAGAGAGCAAATCGAAAGTGAGTGGAAAACTGCATGTTCTGGCTCTGTGGTCTTCCTTCCTGGCCTTGGCTTTGCAAATGCTGGCAATTAGCAATAGCTGTGCCCCATGCCACAGGATCGACAGCAGTAGCAATACCTGATAACTATCCATATCATCACCATCCTCCTCATCTCTCTGGTAGGAAAAAGATAAACACAAAGGAACATGCATTTTGTTTCTCAAACAGCACACAGGGAAATAACTCTTTAAGCTTAACATACATATTACAATGGACAGCTCACACAACATCAGCCCAGTAAAATATTTCACGACATCTCAAAAAGGGTTAATGAATTTAATTCACTTATCTACAGTTTAAAGGATTCCCCCCCCGCCCCCCTTACAATCTTTGGGATTGAACTTGGGGCCTCACACCTCCTAGACAAGCACTGAACTACATTCCCAGACCTTTTTAAAATTTTGAAACAGATTCTCTCTAAATTGCCCAGGCTAGCCTCCAACTTGTGATCCTCGGGTCTCAGTTTCCCATGTACCTGGGATTATAGGAATGTCTACTGCACCTGGCTTCTGACGAATTTTGAAAATATAGAAAGCAGTTACAGAACTCTCTCAGATGGAGATGGGGGCCAACTTCATTGGGCCAGGCCTTATATCAATGCTAGGCAGACAGACAGCAGTGGGTTATGGGTAGGCTAACTGAGATCTGGGGTGGGCTGAGGAAGATAGAATCGCAAACCTCTAAGGGACTTGAGAGATTCTTTTGCTCACTGTAGGTTTTGGTCAGAAAGAAACGGAGGCCCTGTTGGATGACATGAATTAATCCAGGGGCAGTCAGGGTTGGAAGCTAGGCCTTCAGTCTGCAATCTCCATGGTCTTTCCCGCGCCCACCACTTGGTCACCACAGGGAATGCCTGGGGAACCAAGGCTGCACACAAGGATCTAAACAACCCCAGTGCAGCGTGAGTAGTGCGCTCTTGCAACTGTGTGGAGATCAGTACACTCCGTGGACCATAAGAGCCCACTGAGAGAACCACACTGCCCCACCAGTTCATAATAATTACATAAGGTAACAATCCTGGTTTAAAAAAAAAAATAAATAGGGGCTGGAGTGGTGGCTCAGTGGTTTTGGCACTTGCCTGGCAAGCACGAGGACCCAGGTTCAAACCCCAGCACCACGTACACAACCGAGTGTTGGAGCAACTAAGGCCATGTGAAAAACTAAATAAAGTTGTTTCTCTCTTTCTTTGTCCCTCTCACTGTCCCTCTCTCTTTAAAAAAAAAAAAAAAAAAAAAGACAAAGTACCACAGTGCAAATGAAGGAGGGCTTTTTTGTTTTTGTGGTGCTAGGAATTGGACCCAGCGGTGTTCTGTGGCAGCACTGAGCCACATCCCCAGCCCTCATTAAGTTGCTTAGGGCTGCACTAAATTGCTAAGATGGACCTTGAACTTGCAATCCTCCTGCCTCAGCCTTCTGAGGGGGCTGGAATTATGAGTGTGTGCCATACTGCACTCAGAAACGAAGGAGGTTTGATTGAGACAATTTTTCTTAGAAACGAGATCATAGAAACCCACAATTTGATTTATGACTAAATACTTTTTAGTCATAGAAGAGATACTAACCTTTTGTAAAGGTATTTTTAAAAAGTTAAAATTATATTCCTATCTACACTACCAAAATACACTTTTTTTTTTAAGTCTAGTAACCATCACTACCAGTTACATGACTTACATATTAAATTTAAGCCTAATCTTGAGCTAATGCTCCCCCATCTTTTTCTTTTTGGTGTGTGGTATTGGGGATTGAACCCAGGGCCCTGAACACGCTAAGTAAGCACTCTACCACTGCACCACATCCTCCGTTTTGTTGGTTTTTTTGTTTTGTTTTTAATTTTACTTTGAGTCGGGCCTAAGTTGCCCAGGATGGCTTTGAACTTGCATTCCTTGGGTTGCAGTCTCCCAAGTTGCCAGGTTTACAGGGGTGTGCCACCACACTTGGGGTAATGCTTCCTATTAATGCAAGCGATCCAACTGTTTTAATATGTTGTTGGAGTGTAAGCTAAGGATGGATCTCTATCCCTTGAAGAGGCCTGAGTTCTTGTGATTCCATGTCATTTTGAAACATGCTGCTCTTGACGGGTTCTGGCTTCTGCATCAGAATTCTGAATAACTGGCAACAACAAAAGTTAGTAGCCATGACCTTGAGTGTGGCAGCAAAGGGAAAAAACAGCCCTTAAAATGGTCACAGTTTGGCTGGCTGCAGCAACGCATGCCTGTAATCCCACCAATGCAGGAGGCTGAGGCAGGAGGACTGCAGGTTCAAAGCCAGCCTCAGCAACTTAGCAAGGCCCTAAGCAACTTAGCAAGACCCTGTCTCAAAATAAAAAAGGGCTGGGGATGTGGCTCAGTGGTTAAGCATCCCTGCGTTCAATTCCTGGTACAAAAAAAAAAAAACAACTTTAAAAACCACTCACAGTGTAAATTTGTATGGCTAGTGCAATGGTGTGTGTATGTGTATGTGTGTGTGTGAGTGTGTGGTGCTGGGGACGGAAACCAGGGCCTGACACAGGCTGTGCACACACTGCATCTCTGCCTCCAGCCCTGGTACCATATTCTTAAAGAGAACAGAGCACTGGGAAAAGGATAATATTTTAAAATTCACATTTGGATAAAAAAGTCAGTTTTAACTCAAATAATCAATCCTGAAATGTGAACACTTAGCCAGTTGACGACCCAGGTTCTGTAAGGTCACGGTTAAGACACACCAACTCACTTTCATCTAATATCTGAAGATTTATTAAGACACAAAGTTTTATTACAGAAACAGACCTCAGAGAATTGGTGTCTGCCTAACCATTTTGGACAAAAAAGAAAAAGAGAGAGAGAGAGAGAGAGAGAGAGAGAAAGAAAACACGAGAACTCAAAGGTTTGAACTGCCCAGCCATTCAGTGTAGCTGGACCAGGTGAGGAGCCAGATCTCTAGGCTCCAAATCTGCTGCTAACTCTTTCTCCCAAGCCCTGCAGCTGCCCCGGAAGCTGAAGACCAGTGAGGGACTGAACCCGGATGAGCCTCCCTACATTCAGTTCCCTGCTCACACAAGCAGAGCTCAGGGGACAAGAGCTGGTGCTTGCTTCACTCTGCAAGCCACACTCATGACTCAGAGCTGGAGGGAATCTGGGCCTTGAAGAGGGAAGGTGGGGTCCGGCGAAGTTGTCCCTTCTTGAACCCCACCAGGCGGTACACTGGTCTCTAGCTTTCAGGAAGATCTGTCTGAACACCACAAAGCCAATGCAGTCTGAGATGGAAGATGGACCATTCTCAGACTGGCTGGGCTTGTGTGCCAGCTGCCCAGACAAACAATGGAGCAGGGTCTCCTCCCTATCACAGACCCTGCCTGGTTCCTGGCTCCTCTCTGATACGCTGGGGGGCACAGGGAAGCACATGCATCCTTCCAGGCCACAGCTTATTCTTGTGGGCGACAGAAGAGGCCTGACCGGCAGTAGGACGATCAATTCTTACAAGTTCTCATCTTTTTATTTTTTCAATAAGAACATAAAATTTGGGAAATAGAGATTTCATGAACAAAAAATGATAGGACAAGCTTTATAATTTAAAAATGGTAGTAAAGCTTTCAAAAGAACTGGTTCATTATGACAGCAAATGGAAGCAATTTTTGGATACTAAAGGGGCTGGAGTGATGGCTCAGTGGTTACAGTGCTTGCCTGGCATGCGTGAGGACGAAGGTTCAAACCCCAGCACCATGTACACAATGAAGTGCTGGAGCAACAAAAACCATACGTAAAACTAAATAAAACTGATTCTTTCTCACTGTCCCTCTATCTTTATAAAAAAAAAAAAGAAAAAGGATCAGGCCAGGGAGCAATGTCGCGTGTCCAACATATTTTGGACCAGATGTAAAATAAACCCACCTAAAGTAAATAACTATTATAGCATTAATATGAGTGTGTTTATAAATAAAGTTCTTATTAATCAACAATACATGAAGACTATTTTTAATCTAGGGGGGAAAAAAAGCAATGAATGGAGATGTGAATTGGGGGAAGATATGTGGATAACACAGATCCTAAACAGGTCCCCGTCACGGATGAGAAGCTTCCTTACTTCTGCACTCCTGGGTGCGGGGGATCCAACCCGTGGTCTCGTGCATGCTGGGTAGGCATTGTACCCCTGAGCAATACCCCAGCCACTAACCTTGGTTAGACACTGTTTCACACTTGCTTGTCCTTACCTGGTAACTGTCTAGCCCTCTTTGGAGTTTGGTGGACCTGGCAGTTATGCAGCCAATGGACACCGATAAGATGGCTTCGACCATGAGCGGCAGAGTCCCTGAATGCTGCACAGGTTTCACGGTGACTTGCACTCTGCGGGAATGACCCTGCAGAGGGGTGGTGGTGGTGGGAGAAGACAGGTGCCAGGAACAGGATGGGGAGACACAAGGGAAGGGAAAGTGTCAGGGAACAGAGATATGGATAATCAGAAAACTCCCAGAAACTGCTAGCGGGAAAACACAAACAACATAGCCACGCTACCTGTCTCAGCTGAAAGACACCCCCCGTGTTGACATCTTTAGCCTGATGAAGTTCCACTGCGGCGTATTCCCCTAACTCATTCAGCTCTAGTATGGAGATCCACATCTCTATCCTTCGAGTTACTTCATTCCACCTGCAAAACCACCCAACGGGGAACACTGTCAGTAACCGAGCAGGCCACCAGGCCACCACCTGCTACGCGTGGGTCACAGATCACCCCTCCACTCCTCCAACAGCCCTGCGGAACAGGCTGGGGCAAAACTTACACTCAGTGTTTCTCAAGTGGAGTCCCAGGAGGCGGACCCCACCCCACTACCTCGGAAAGGTTGCTCAGGTCCCTCCTGGCTCCATCCCTCAGCCCTGCAGCCTGGGCACCGCTCAGGGGGTTCTTCCCAGTCCACAACTCCAAATGAGTGGAAGCCACCGTGTGGACTCTGGAGTGTGGCTTCTTTCATTTCACATAATGATTTTGAGATTCATCCAAATAAATACTAACAGTTCTTTTCTTTTTAATGCTGAGTAAGACTATTCCCTCCACCCACTGAAGGGTATCTGGGCTGTCTGTAATTTTGGGATAAAACTGAAATGAACATCTGTATGTACCTGATCGTGGATTTAGGTATTCATGCCTCTTGGGTAAATACCCAGGGGGCAGGATTACTGGGTTATAGAAGAAAGTTCCAGTTTTCTCCCAGATAGTGGCTTACCTATTGATATTCATAGTGATATCTCTTCATGGGCACAAGCTTTTTTTTCTTTTTGCAGGGGGACCAGGTATTGAACCCCAGGGTGCTTACTAACTGAGCCACATCCTCAACCCTTTTTTATTTTTTATTTGAGACAAGGCCTTGCTAAATTGCTTAGGGCCTCATTAAATTGCTGAGGCTGACTTTGAACTTGGATCTTCCCGCCCTCAGCCTCCTGAGGAACTACAGGTGTGCACTGTCACACCAGCACAGCTTTACATTTTGATTACGTCCCACTTACAGAACTTTTTCTTCTCTGATTAGCATTTTCTGTGGTCTCTCTGAGAATCTGTGACCAACTCAAAATTGTGATGATATCTTCCTGCTCTCTTTTATCGTCTTTAGGGTTTTGGCTTTTGTATTTAAAGCTAGGTTCTATCTCAAACTACTTTTTGTGTACAATGTGAAGATCAGGGCTGAGCCTTTTCCACACAGATTTGCAGCTGTCCCAGTCTTGTCTGCTGAAATGACTGCCCTCCCACCATATTTCTCTAGTACCTGGCTGCTCCATCATTCTCATTCTGCAGAGGAAGCAGGCATAGAGGAGTTGAGCAACTGCCCTAGGTGACGAGAGCAATCCCAGGGTTCAAAGCCTGGATTCTCACTCACTGTGCAAGTGCTGGCCCTGACCCTGTGCCTCCAGCTCCCAGCCGAGTACGCACCTGTCATGCAACGTCCTGGTCTTAGCATGAACGGAGTCCACTTCCCAGATGGAGCTGCCATTTCCAGCACACCGGTGGCCCCAGACTTCAATTGCCAGTGCTCCATCTGATATGAACTCCAGGAACTCCTCCGTGACGTTCACCACGTAGTCCTGGGAAACGGGACACAAGCATGAGCAGCCTGTCAGGTCCCTCAGCTCTCGACGGCACACTACCTACACTGGAGGATCTTAGCCCGATTTCAACCTTAAACCCATCCCTTTTGTTTTCTGGAAAATGATGAAGAATCACAGAGTATCAGATGTGGATGGAAGCTGTGAGTCACTTCCTGTTCTAAGTGGGGACACTGCACAACCTATCCGAAGTCAAGGTGTTCTTTGCAAAGCTCAATCTGTGTCCCCTCCTCTCGGTTCAGATCTGCAGTGC
>PVKS010050030.1:0-11722 GCA_004027875.1 Aplodontia rufa
GACTAACACAGAAGCAGAAAAAAGCCATCCCAAACAAGTAATTACATTCGTACCTTCCAGACTGGGAAAATGGAGGGTGGTTAGGATTAATAGCAGAATACAGCTAGGCCAGGAATGGGGAGAAATGGGACACAGACTTGTCATAGGTAGAGGAAATTAGATCAATGAAACCATCAGGAGTAAGCAAGTCTGGAATACGACTGAGCAGGTAGGTGTGGTTGGGGCCCAGGTAAAGAGGCTTTGAGCTGCTGCTTAAGTTAGGGAAGAGAAAGGCTGGATACAGCTGGATACGAAACTGAAGGTCTGCAGATGAGGTCCTGGTGTCTATTTGCCATGAATCACTGTGAGAGGTTTCTTCATCTGGTTATGCCATAACCAGATCTAGGTTTTCAGATGGTGAATTGGTGATTTAGAAAGGGTTACTGGTACCAACAATCCTTATCTCTAAATCCTTATTTAGATTTGCAAAATCTAAAATATTGTGGAAACCAAATTCTCTCCCTCATTTCCCCCATCTCTAAATTTAATCTCATTTTTTGGCAAAACCAGCCATAAAATGAAGCAAGTTTACCTACAGTCATTATTTATCTAACTGTGAATAATCATGTATTGATCTGCAACAGTATTTTTTTAAGGGAGAGAGAGTGAGAGAGAGAGAGAGAAAGAATCAATTTTATTTATTTTTTCATCAGGCCTTTGCTTTGCCAACACTTATTTGTGTATGTGATACTGCAGTTTAAACTCAGGTCCATGTTCATGCCAGCCAAACACTCTAACTGCTGAGCCACTGCTCTAGCCCCTGGGCTACAAAAGTATTAATGTGTTTAAGAGTGCTGCCCTGGGGGCTGGAGTGGTGGCTTAACAGTTAAGGTGCTTGCCTGGCATGTGTGAGTACGCGAGTTCAAACCCCAGCACCACGTACATGGGGAAGTCTTGAAGCAACGAAAGCCACCTGAAAAACTAAATAAAATTCTCTCTTTTAAAAAAAAAAAAAAAAGAGTGCTGCCCTGAACCCCGCTGGGTTTTTAGTTCATATATTATATGACATTTCTGAACCTAGAGAATTCTGAATTCCAAAGCACACATTGAACTTAGGTTTTGCTAAGGGATTACAGATTCTTGCAAACAACTGGAGAGGTTTAGTACTTCTTGTTGCTTTAAAAGACCAAGGAGGGGGCTGGAGTGGTGACTCTGCGGTTACAGCAATTGCCTGGCACGTGTGAGGACCCCAGTTTGAGCTCCAGTACCACGTACACAACTAAGTGTCAGAGCAACGAATAGCAGACGAAAAACTAAAACAGATTCTCTCTCTCTCTCTCACTGTTCCTTTCTCTGAGAAAAAAAAAAAAGACCAAGGAGACCTTGAGAGATGATATGCAAATATGTGGTAATCAGTTCCATTGTTCCTAGTGGTCAACTTCTGTGATCACTTAATTTCCGTGGAGGTTTGTCTAAAAAAGAAAGTGGCTATGGACCTTATATTCTTCTCCAGTACTGTAACCAGCCCTTGTCTGTCTGTCCCCTCAGGTCCGAATGAGCAAAGCCTGCAGATTGGCTTTAATGCAGGTGGCGAGGCCGTGCTGACAGAGGCTGCTGCGCAGCGGTGTGGCACACGTGCCTCTGTGCACCAAATCCAGCAATGCCAGAGCTTCAGAGCTCACTAGAAATCAGCTGGTCAACTCATTCAGGTCACAAATGAGGAGCCTGAGGGCAGAGGAGGGAAGCCCTTGCAGGCCTCACCTCTGAGGTTCTCAGAGGTAACATTTACTGAGGGCCCCAAGTTTCCACACTGACTGATATAGTCTCTTAAAGGACAAGCGGTCTGTCCATCCATGGCGACTGGACATTCAGTCATATGAGGAGCTTTTAATAAACAGCATTTGATCATTTAATAAGTACTCTTTGATCATGATTCGCATAAGAATAATCATGCCACTGGAGAATATTATTGAACCCCACTAAACGTCATGCTTTCCCAACCAAATATTGAAATGCAAAGGGATTTAGGTTTGAATTCAGCCTATATCAATAATTCAGTGAAGAAAAGCAAAGGAAATATGAGAACCTTTGGTTTTCTTTAAAGGCATTTAAGTTCACGTTAAGGTATTTAATTATATATGAATATATGTATGTATGTGCATATGCAAACTCCTAGAAAAATCAGAGGAAAACTGAACTGAAGATTACCAAATCTCTACAGAATAAATAACTTGAAAGTTAGAAACTGCAGAAAAATCAACAGTGGCAAAGTGTACAAATTTAACTATATGCTCTCATTTATTTCTGTATTTTAAACATCATAACTAAAATAAGCAAATAGAAGGGGAGATATTCTTAGGAAATAGTTCATGCATGGATTCAGTGTTATTTCTCAGTAAAGAACTCACACAGATTAATGAACAAGCAAACATCAAGATTTCAATCAGGTTGAGAACACACAGAGACATTTTCTAAAAGAACAAATACTTTTAAATAAGCAAATCCATGAGAAAATGTTTAAGCACCCTGCAGTGAAACACAGATAAAAACAGCAGTATCATATATACCTACAAATTGGCACAATTAGAAAAATGATAATTGGTTCTACGGGAATGTGATGCAATAGACATGCCCATATATCATTAGTAGTAACAAGCTTTGGAAGTTCCTTTGCAAACTCAAGTTCCACAAACTATTCATATTTCTTGAACTAGTAATTCTACCTTTGGGAATCTACCTGAAAGAAATAATGAACCTTGCAAACCTAAATCTGAACAAGGATATTCACTGAACCATTTTTATTTATAGAACCGAAAAATCATAAACAGCCAGCATGTTCAATAATCTGGCAAACATAAATAAAAAAGAATCTATTCAAAATGATATCATGAAACCACTGAGGTGATGCTTTAATCAATCCTGGGTATTAACAAAACCACTTTTGAATTAATAGTAAATGGAAAGAAAGAGGAATCAAAATGATTTATATAGAATGATTATAACTTGGAAAATAAAGTTTATCTATACATGAAAGAATTGAAGGATGATTTGAAATAAAACAAAATGGTTACATCTGGCAAGTAAATATAAGAGTGGCTTATTTTCTTCTTTTTATTAATTTGAATTTTCCAAAATGTCTTTAGATATTACACATAAATTTGATTTAGAAATATATTTCAGTGAAATTAAAGAATTACATTAAATAGAAAATTAATACTAAATTATCTTCATTTTTATTCTGGTGAGAGTGTTGGAAGATACTGCCAAGGAAATAAGAAAATTCAAATTAGAACAGACATTACACTGATATCTCATATATTTGAAGGAACTATGCTACACCAAGAGAAGTAAGAATACTGAATTATGATTATACTCCATGATCATACTCCTATGAGGTGGGCGATCTGATTATCACCATTTTGCACAGAGTACCAAGAAAGGGAATAACTTGCTCAGATGTCGTCTGGTAGGAATTCGAACCCAGCTCTCCAGCTCTTCAGTGGCGTTTTCAGAAACCATGCTATGTGGCCTCTCACTGACCTCTGAAGTGAGAGGGTCCTTGCATATCATGAGTACCAATGTTCATAAAGAAAGAAGTGGGAGAGGTTAAAGGACTTGCTAAATCGCGCTTGGTAAATAGATAAACAAATCCTTTACAGATTGCAACTTTCAATATTAAAATAAATATAAGCAATCCTAGCTTGTACGCTTAATTCTGTCCCTAATATTCAATTTTTCTTTTCCCATTTTCTTAGGACACATGTAAGGAAAAGCACATTTCTGCAGTCTGTAGGGAGAACTTACATCCCTGAAGTCCAAGGACTAGCAGATCTGAAGCTCTTTCCTCTCGGTTTCTTTGAAGAGCTACAGGTACGGTAAAGTGTGCTCATCAAAGCACCAAGTAGGGGTGGCACTAATTCAGGCTTTCTGGAACAGCAGACTCCAACAGAACTCTCTGCACTACAGGGGAGCAGTTTTAAGAGTCAAAACAAAACATGACCACTTGCCAGCAGCAAGAAAGAAGCTCTGTGCTTGCTTATTTTCTAATCTATCACGAAGTCCAAAATAAACTGCAGGCTTCCTCATCACCTCTGATGTCGATTCTGAGAGTCAGATCTCTGTTGAGAGAGAAATAATGGGAGAGCTCTACACCAAATAACTGGGCTAAATGACAAGAGAAGATACCACAAAACTATTCCCCTGAGCTACTGTGGCTTAGTCATGCCTAATTTTTTCAGTGTGCTATTTAGAGGTTTCTGGGCCCATCTTCATGGGATCAAAAGAGAAGGAAATGAGGTCCCTATCGAACTGTGAAAATGACAGGGCCCAGTGGGGTTGCCATAAGAATCACAATGAATTACTTCCCAACTTGGCACTGGAGCACCAGCCTGTCGTTAAAGGGCAGCACAATGTCTGTCTTCTGTAAAGGAACTAAATTCCCAATGGCCCTGTTCTGACTAAACATCAGAAATGAATGATGACCACCAAAAGCTAAAGCAGAGGGGAAGGCAATGCAACTTGGGATGCTTGCAGAACAGGGAGCAAAGTAATTCTACATGTAGATGCTTAAACTGTATCACCCCTGGACAGAAGGGGTCATGAAACGCACATCTTAAAGCAAGAAATGTGTACTTAAAAGTCTAACCTTAAAACTGAGAGATGAATTAATAGTCTTGATTTAATTAAACAGAGGAAAAACTCTATAGACAGGATTTTTGTTTGCTTGTTTGTTTTGGCTTTTAAACCAATTCCACAGAAGGAATAAATCTAGGATACATTAGGAACATTTTCTTTCATTATTTAAAATCAAAATATTCTCAAATTAAATGGCTTAGACTCATTTTAGATACACACAAAATTTGAGATTAAAAAGAAAGTGAATTATTACAGTAGATCCACCAGGATGGCAAAAAATAAAAAATGAACAAGCAATTAAAAAAAAATCTGGAGATACCAAGCAAAGGCCAGAATGTGGAACAACCAGAACACTTACACAGGGCAAGTGGAGTGTAAACTGTTACAACTACTTGGTAAATTGTTGGCAGTTTCTGATAAAATTAAGCATAACATTCCTATGACCCAGCAATTCCACTCTGATCTGTGTATCCAAGAAACATGGGTGCAGATGTCCACCCATGTTAATGCACTTAAATGTGCAAAGCATATTTATTCAGAATAAACCATATTTATTCAGAAACTCAAATGGATGTCAACAAGACAGTGGATCAGCTACAACATACAAGAGAAGACTGGTCAGCAATTAAAAAGAGGACTTATGCTAACGCATGAAACAACATGAAAGAAGCTAAGATTGGAAAGAGTTCATATACACTGTATTATTCCACTTATATGAAGTTCAAGGACAGATTAATCCTGGTGATAAGAATCAGAAGTGTATTTATAGCTGAGCATGGGGATTACTGAGTGCTTTCTGGAATGATGAAATAAATGTTCTATATCTTGTCCTGGGTGGTGTTCAAATATGCTTCTGCACATGTAAACCATCATCAAGCAGGACACTTAAGGTATGTGCCTTTTACTGTATGTATATTATGCCACGACAGAGTAATAAAGGAAATGAATCCTGAAGGCATTCATTTTCTTATTACCTTAAAATTTTAACACTAAATAATTCAATATTTATGTATTTGAAAGACAATCAAAGTCTGTTCATAAGTAAGAAATATAATAAAAACTTTTTTTGTTAATGAAAGAATGAGTGTAATGGATGTAGCTGCAAAAATATTCACTGTAGATAGGAGTGGTTGTGCACACCTATAATCCCAGCTACTCAGGAAGCTGAGGCAGAATGGCAAGTTTGCAACCAGCTTGGGCAACTTAGCAAGACCTTGTCCCAAAATAAACTAAAAAGGAACGGGGATGTAGCTTAGCAGTAGAACACCTTGGGTTCAATGCCTAGTAAAACACTAAACACACCCACACACAATGTTCACCCTAAGTTCTTGTACTTTTATTTTTCTAAGAGAGAGAGAGATAGTGGTGGGGGGGGAGAAAGAGAAAGAGAGAATCAATTTTATTTAGTTTTTCATCTGATTTTTGTTGCTCTGCACTTAGTTGTGTACATGGTGCTGGGGTTTGAACCCACATCCTTGTGCATGCCAGGCAAGCACTGTAACCACTGTCACTGCTCCAGCCCCCACCCTGTTTATTACAGCCCAAAATTAGAAAAACAGATTTCAGTATTCAAAGATAGGGGACTGTGGATATATTTATGTTACAACTCTATACTGAACTAAATTCAAAGGTTGCCGTAATATTTGCCATAAACATGGAAACAGCTTACAAAAGAAAAGACTAGGTATAAAAATATATATGATTGTTATGAACTAAGTATTTGTGCTCCCCCTAAAATCTATGTTGAAACCCCAATCTCCAGTATGGAGATGGGAATTATTCTTCCTAGCACAGATGCTTCCATAAGCCCCTCAAGAGGGAGGATCATCTCATTATTCTTTAGATAACTTCACATTGGCATGGAGAGATGGCCATAGACTGAAAATCAAATGTTCATTAACTAATTACAGCTTTATGACAAACTGAGTTAGATACACTATTTGACTATCTCTTCTGCTAATTTTGTAGGAACATTGGTTGAGTTCAGCTAGGCCTATTCCTTAACTTGAGAGAAAAATATACAAAGTTGATCAAGAAATAAGATCCCATAATATATCCTAAAGTGAGGAAAGCTTTTTCCAATGCAAGATTTTACAATATATTAATCTTTGATTAAGATTTCATATTTCATTTGAATTTTGGTGGACCTATGAAACATAACTAACAGTCACATTGAAAGTAGCCCTGCACAGCCATTAGATTTGAGGGCACTGTTCTGTCTGGTGTTGTAGCGATCTCAAGAACAAATCAACTGAAACAAACAAAAAGACAATAAATTTTTAAAATGAAAAAAAAGTGGCTCACAGCAAGCAACTTGTAACCATTTAGCAGAGGTTTAAACAATCTTTTACTTGTCTTTATTGAATTCTCTGAATTATCAAATGTGCCTGAAGCCTTCTAATAAATTTCCTGATCAGTTACGGCTACCATTCTATCTGCATTTGATTTGATTATTCTCTGCTTTTATAGTCTCATTGAAACAGTGTTGAGTACAGATTGGACTATCTGTTAGGAGCCAAGGAAATACAGGTATGCTTAAGTATTTGGGCTCCTAAAAGTTGATATAGAGACAGAATATCCCATGTGAAATCTCTTTACTGTCAAAAATAATCTATAAATAAGAAAGCTGCATTTTGTTATTCAAATCTTATAAATCTAACATGAACGGATAAAAATAATATATACTTTAAAAATTCAAGTTTAAAGCAAAATTGCACAATTCCTTTATAAACTTATACAAAATATATAAAATCACTGAGCTTCAATTTTTTCATTTATAAAAATAGAGATGTTACTTGGTAGAGTACTTACTAGAATTAAAAGAGATTATGCAAGGGCTAGTATATACATGTAATACTAGTTTAAGATTTATAATTTTTGCTCCTCCTGCCAATCTTGACTAAATCTTGGTTCTCTTTGCTGCATTAAGATAGTTTGGCTGAACAAACATGGATAGGTTTTGATATAGTACCTTTGGAGCAAGAACAATGACAACTCAAGGGTTGGCAAAGGATGTATGAGGTTTGGGACTGTAAACATCATTCTTATGAGTGACCTTGTCACCTGTTCACATTAGATCCAACAGAGTTAAGAAACTGAAGTAAAGTATCTTTTTCAAATTTCATACCTCCAATTTAAACAAAGATCTAAAGTCATTTTATAAGTTTTATTAGAATAATACAGGTGACTACATCTGACTGCAACTTCATACCTAAATGGTTGGATTAAGTATCCACCTAAGTTCATAAGGGGCCACTGTTTTGCTGTCTCCTTTATACATCTGCTGTGTGTAGAACTATGCCCCCTCAAAATTCAGATGTAGAAGCCCTACCCATTAGTGTGACTATATTTGAAAGCAGGGTTCATTTAAGGAGGTAGTTGAAATTAGTTTAGTTCTTAAGGATGGTGCCCTAATCCAATATGACTGATGTCCTTATAAGAAAGGAAAACATTGGGAGTTTGAGAGTACACAGGAAAGCTCAGATGGAGACACCATGGGAGGCTGAAGTTCTACAAACCAGGAAGAGAGAGACCACGAACACCTTAATCTTGGACTTCAATCTCCAGAACTGTGAAAAATTAATTTCTGTTGTTTCTGTGGTATTCTATTATAGCAGCCCTCAAATATGATTATATTGTATCTAAAGAAGTTCTATTTGACTATAGGTAGTCCTGGGAATTTATCATATCATTCAAATACTGTTTATTAGAGTGGGGCATGGTGGCACATGTCTGTAATCCCAGCAATGTTGGAGGCGGAGGCAGGAGGATGGCAAGATTGACGCCAGCATTGGCAACTTAGTGAAACCCTGTTCCAAAATGAAAAATAAAAATGACTGGGGCTGGAGTGCAGTAGTAGAGCACCCTTGAGTTCAATCCCAGGACTGTATAAATACATGCATACATAGTAGTTATTAGAAAATATTTTTTTGAAATAAACTTTTGATTAACATGTAACAAGTATATATATTTGTGGGGTATGGTGTGATACTTGAGGCAAGTTTGAGGCAAGCCTCACAAATTAGTGAAACTCTGACTACAAATAAAAAACAAAGGTCTATGGATGTTGCTCAGTGGTAGAAGACCCCTGGGTTCAATTCCCGTTATTGCAAAAAAAAAATCCCCCCAAACCAAACCAACAACAACAACCCCCCCCCACACATAAAACACACTCATACAAAATATTATATTGAAAAATAGTTGCCCCACTGTGCTGTTGAACACTAAAGTTTATTACTTCCACTTGAGTTTCAGTAGCCACACTTAACCTTCCACTAGCCTCCTCTCCTCCCAGCCCTCTCCAGCCTCAGGGATCACTAGCATACATTCCAATTGACTTTAAAAGAAATCTATATATGAGAGAGAACATGCAGAATTTGTCTTTCCAAGTCTCATTTCACTTGTAAAATCTTCCAGTTCCTTCCATTTTGCTACAAATGATATAATATTATCCATTTTTTCCCATTGGGCATGTATGCCACAGTTTCTTCATGCATTCATCCAGTTAGAACAGTTATTATCAAAAAGATAAAAAATAACAATGCAATCAAGGATGTGGAGAAAACTGAACTCTCATACACTGTTGGTGGGAATGTAAATTAGCACAGGAAAACAGTATAGAGGTTCCTTAAGAAATTAAAAACAGATCTATTTGATCCAGCTAACCCCTTTCTGGGTGCATACATAAAAAGCAAATAAGGCCAGCATATCAAAGAGATGTGCATGCCCCTGTTTGTTGCTGTACTATCCACAGCTAAAATAGAGAGGATGTTGAAAGATCCCAGCCTGAGAGTTCAAGTCTTGGCTTTGCCTCTATTAGCAAAGCGACCTTGGGCAAATCATTTAACTTCTTTGTGTTTCAGTTTCCCACATGTACAGGTGTCCCTTCCAAATAGAAAAATTCTGTGATTTATTTAAATCTGTTGATTATACAGCTATTTTTTTTTTTTTTTTACTAGAGATCATTGAAAGTCAGGCTGTAGTTATCTCAAATAGGACTGACTTAGATTTCCCATTTACTCTTTTGGACTCTTCATTCCATAGTTCCTTCAGTGCCTTAAATATCAGGAAACTTCAGTACAAGCTTCAGGGTTACCTTTACCCAAGATACCGTTGGGTTGGGTTATGTACATTTTCTAAGATTCAGCTTTCTCATTAGCAAAACAGGCTAGCCATATCTGTGTGTAGGAGTATTACAGGAGGGGCATGAGAGGGATTGCAGAGCATCTACATTGCAGAAGACATTCAATACATGTTTGTTGAATCTGGATCGATCTTTCTGCATACCCCCACCTGGATATCTGGGGCCTTTGCTTTCCTTGCCCAGTCTGTCTAATGATGAAATCTTGACACTCCAAAGAAGACTACTATCAATAGTTCTGACCTGTAAACAACATGCAACCTGTGGCTCTGAGACCTATGGAGTAAAACCACCAAAGGAGAAAGACCATGAGGGTAGTTGTCTCAGTCCAGCCCTGTCCAAATTGGAATTATCTTTGTGTCTATAACATGTCTTTATTTTACTTTAATAAACAAATATATAATATAATATTTTTAAATGTATCGGTACCTAAACCAAACCTTTAGAGGATACACATGTCAGAATAAGCTAGGATTTACCCGTAGTTGAAGTTTAGGCAACTTTTCTCTCACACCTATGCATGTGCACACGTACCTTCACAGAATATGATACCAAGATATAATGGGAGGGGGCTGGAGTGGTGGCTCAGCAGTTGGAGCGCATGCCTGGCTGGTTCAAACCCCAGCACCACATATACAACTAAGGGTCAGAGAAACAGAGGCCAAATGAAAAAATAAATAAAATTGATTTTCTTTTTTTTTTTCTCTCTTACTCTCTCCTTCTCTCTCTTGCTTTTTTTTTTTTTAAAAAAAAAAGATATAATGGTAGATAAATTATGGATTGTAAAAATCACCATATCCAATTATAATAAAGAAGTTGTTATAGAAACATGAGAGTAAAAGCTTAGAATAGAAAAAAACACATGCAGGTGTACACAGATCCTTCAATCAACTAACTTTGTCATCATCTTTTAGTCATAGAATCTCCCGAGGTGAATGCATTTTGATTAAAAAATACATTTTTATTGTCCCACATAATTGTGCATTTTTAAAAATGCCTATGAATAGTAATTCTATCTCTCTAATTTGAAGGCTATCAGAATGGTCTGCATTTTCCTCATTCCAAACCTTACTAATATTAGATGAATGATATGTATTACTTTTCAATTTGAATATAGATTGTTCCTTAAGCTAAAAATATACAGGATTAAAGACATTCTACAATACACAAAAATTTTAAAATCAAATAGATTTTTTTGGGGAATGTGTATATAGTTTACTTAATTTTTTATATGAGGACATTTAAAAGGTTTTTTATATAATACAATTTAATCAACAGCTCAAAAGTAGTTATTGTCTCAATTGATATTGATTATGACCTGTTGTATACAGAAAATATAGTTAGCTTTCTACGCTTGGAGGATTTCATATTCAGTAAGCTATATATTTCATTAACGTTCTTTTTTATCTGTCATCTTACTTTTAAAGTCAATTTATTTAGATTTTTACAAATTTTATTAAGGAATTATGTTGTATAATCATAAATACATATGTAGTAACAATATGCCCCTGATCCTAATCCAGAATCACCCTCACATCACCCACACCCTAGTCTCTTGACTCTTCTATATTTCCCCCATAACAGATATAAATGTGTGTGTGAGTGTATGTATATACACACACACATATATATTTATATATACACACATATATATATATTTGTGCATTTATGCTTTTACCAGAATTAAATGATTGCATAAATATTATTTGGCTTCTCGGGGGAATAAAGAGTAAGCTACATTTTTGATTCCCCTCCCCCAGATCCTTTCCTATCATCCCTCTCATTCCCTTCCCTCCTGTCTCTTCCCTCCCCACTCCTATCGCTCTACATATCTATGGTTCCTCTAGATTGTGTGTTGCTTCAACTTTGGTGAGTCTAATACATGAGTCTAATACATGATCTTTTTCACACAAGCCTGGGTGTTCTCTAGCCTCCACAAATGAGGGAAAACATTTGACCCTTGAGTCT
>PVKS010050031.1:0-11718 GCA_004027875.1 Aplodontia rufa
CACATACTCTGGCCACTGTGCTGTCTTCTGCTATGAGGTGATGCATCCAAGGGACCTTCATCAAAGCCACGCCCACAGTCTTTAGACTTTCAACCTCTAAAACTACACTAAATAACCCTCTTCTCTTTATAAATTATTTTGTTATAGCAACAGAAAACAGACTAATACATAAGGCATCCAGAAATGAAAGGAATAAATAAAACTGTCAGTATACGCAGAAGACATGATCTTATATGTAGAAAATCTTATGGAAGTCATTTAAAAAGGCTAGTAGAGCTAATAAATGAGTTCAGCAACATCACATGATACAAAATCAATACACAGAAATTATCTGTATCTATACACTACAATGTACAACTCAAAAATGAAATTAAGAAACTAGTGTCATTTATAATAGTATAAAAATATGGGCTGGAGCAGTAGCTCAGTGGTTGTGGCACTTGCCTAGCATGCGCA
This sequence comes from Aplodontia rufa, assembly GCA_004027875.1. Classification (NCBI taxonomy): domain Eukaryota; kingdom Metazoa; phylum Chordata; class Mammalia; order Rodentia; family Aplodontiidae; genus Aplodontia; species Aplodontia rufa. The sequence continues at coordinate 457 of PVKS010050031.1, forward strand.
GGGATGCAGGTTCAGGCCCCAGCACCATTATACAATGGAGTGCTGTAACAATGAAAGCCACATGAAAAACTAGGTAGAATTGATTCTTTCTCTCTGTCCTTCTCTTAAAAAAAAAGTAAATTTAACAAAACTAGAGTAAGACTTAAACACTAAAAACTATAAAACACTGTTGAAAGAAATTACATAAGTCAAATTAAAGATGTCAACTGAAAGACATATGCTCATTGATTAGAACATATAATATTGTTAAGATGTCAATACTATCAAATTTATCTATATATACTCAATGTAATTCCTGTCAAAATGCCACCTTTTTGGTAGAAATTAATAAGCTGATCCTAAAATATGTATAAAAATTTAAGATACCCACAATAGCCCAAACATTCTTGAAAACATAGAAACAAGATAGAGGATACACACTTCTCTACTTCAAAACTTATACAGAAAGCTACAGTAATCAAGGCAACATGGTAGCAGCATGTGGAGAGATAAACAGATTGACAGAAAAAAATTGACAGCCAAGAAATGAGTCCTCCTATAAAATGAGTTTTGACAAGATTGTAGAGAACATTCAATGGGGAAAGAATAATCTTTTTAAAAACCATTGCTGGGGCTGGAGCAATGACTTAGTGATTATGTTGTTTGCCTGGCATGCACAAGGATGTGAGTTCAAACCCCAGCACTACGTACATAACGAGGTGTCTGAGGAATGAAAGTCACCTGAAAAACTAAATAAAAGCTGCTTCTCTCTTTCTCTCTCACTGTCCCCTCTTTCTTTCTTAAAAAAAAAAAAAAAGAAGAAGAACAAATCATTGCAGGTACAATTGGTATCTATATGCAGAAAAATGAGGCAGAGTTTTGGATTCTACCTCTGACCATATATGAAAATGAAATAAAAATTGATAAAAGGTATAGTAAATGTTAAGAGCTAAAATATCCCCTAGAAGAAAACAGATATAAATCTTGGTGATACCGTCTTAGATAATCATTTCTTAGATATGACAACTAAGGCAATGCAGCCAAAGAAAAAACAGACTGAACTTTGTTTCTATGGAGTAGATATGCAAATGGTCAATAAGCTCATGAAAGGATGCTTAGTATCATCAGTCATTAGGGAAATGTAAACAAAGCCATACCGAAATACCACAACACACAACACTAGGATGGCTATAATTATAAAACAGAAGCTACCAGACCCCTCCAGCACTGTGGGTGGCAAAGTAAAATGACACAAATACTATGAAAAGCAGTTTTACAGTTTCTTAAAATATCAAACATGGGGCTGGAGTGGTGGCTCAGTGGTTACGGTGCCTGCCTGGCAGCATGAGTACACGAGTTCAAACCCCAGCACCACGTACACAACCAAGTGTCCCAGTAAAAAAAAATACATCAAACATGAAGGTACCACTGTCTCTGAAATTTCATTCTTAGCGATGTACCTGAGAGAAATGAAAACATATATACACACAAAAACTCGCACATCTCACATAAAAAATAAAAAACTGATTTCTCTTTCAAAAAAACTCACACATGAATGTTTATAGTAACATCATTCCAAAAAGTATAAACAACCAAATGTTCATCAATTGATGAATAACAATAATGTACATTAACACAATAAAATACTATTTAACCAAAACTAGAAATGTAGTACTAACATGCTACAACATGAATGGATATCAAAAACATGAAAAGACAGAAGTCAAATAGAAAAGGCCAGATATCATATGATTCCCATATGAATTACATAAATGTCTATTCTGAATAGACAAATCCTTTGAATCACAAAGTAGATGAGTGATTGCCAGGGGATGAGGGAAGTGATGCTAATAGCTAAAGATAAATGGGCTATTTCTTTTTAGGGTGATGAAAATGTTCTGGGATTAGACAATTTTGATGACTGCTAGTGTTGTGAATACACTAAGAACTACTGAACTGTATACTTTAAAGGGAGAATTTATTGTATGTGTATTGTGTTTTAAATTTTTTGTACCAAAGACTGAACCCAGAGGCACTTAACCCCTAAGCCTCATCTATCACTCTTAATTTTTGAGACAGGGTCTCACTAAGTGGCTTAAGGCCTCACTAAGTTGCAGAGGCTGGTTTTGAACTTGCAATCCTGCCTCAGTTGCCTGAGACACTGACAATACAACTGTGTGCCATCATGCCTGCCTATTGTATCTGAACTATCACAACAACCAAAAATCTAAAACTTGACATATACCGAGAAGTCAAAACAAAAGACAAAGTTCAAATAAACACTTTAAAATCAAATTATATTTACTCTTCTATTCAACAGTCTATGGAATTCTAGAGAAAATGTATAAACAGGAATTCTAATGTCATTAGAAGGTACCACTGCAAATATACCTAAGGCAGATTCATTGTTTTTCATGGAAACCTGGGCTTCTATTGGTAACATTAAGTGAAAATCTGAACATCCAATCTGGACAAATTGCACAGAGAAATTAACTGCCATTTAAACTAAAGAAAGGAGACAAAAAGGCGGGGAGTAGGCAAAGGTGGGGTGATACCAGATAAGGATTGGGCTCAAGTTACTTTGTCATCATATATGCATATATGAATGTGTAGCAACAAATCCCTTCAATATGTAAGAACATGCTGAATTAATAAAAATAATAAAATTAATCAACTAAGGAAAGGTATGCTTAGTAATGATTTAACAACAAACTAATGATTGTTACTAATTAGCACTCATCTATCATTTTGGAAAGCCTTTTAAGATCTAACTGGTACTTATAGGTAATCCCACAAAACAAGCAATTTATGCTTTTCATATTCAACTAAAGTGTGAATCAAATAGCTGTATAAGAGGATAAAACAAACATTACTGGTACAGAATTAGGGAATACTTTGCAAGAATGTAACTCATTGTGTAAGAACACTATAACTTAAGGAGGAAAGTATTCCTCTAAATTAGAGAAAAAGCATACATATAGACAGGGTTTCAAGAAATGCTTCTGGAATCCGGAAGATGCTTAAGAATCATCTTAAAGTTAGACAAGTTTTAAAAATAAAATTTTTCAGCATAAGCTAATCATTAAGATAACTATAATTAAAGTGCTCTGAAGAAAAAATATATGGCCTATATGGTTACATATAAACCACCATTAAAACATAATTTGCCCTGAAAAGAACAATGATAAAAATACTTAATGCAGCAGTAGAGTATAACAATAAAAGTACTTGAGGAAAAAGTGGGAATCTTAAAGGTTCACAGACAGCTCTGTATGGGTAACTCAATATTTTATATATATCAGGCTGTCTTCCAGTTCAACCACATATTATCTCTGGCCAATTGCTAAAAGGATCATCATGCTAACAAGGTTCACTGTCCTTTATCATAGGCTCCAAGTACACTCATTATCATTCAAGGCAGAAAAGGCCAGAGCAGCATAAATTAGCTCCATTGTAATAAAACTACCACTTTTTGGACTATTGACTTGCAAGAAAGCTGAGATCCACCTGTGTAGCACAATTGGGCAAATGATTACAAATGCCATCTCACGAGATTATGCTTTCTCAATAGTGAATGAAAAAGAGACTATTCAAATGACTGAGATAACGAATGGTTTTAGGTCTACGTGGTACTACTAAGGAGCTGTTAATAAACAAGACACTTTTAAACAACACGGGTAGGAACAAATTAGTTCAATTTGGAGAGACAGCAACTGGCAATAAACGTTTTTTAAAATTTGATAATAAATATTCCATTTGACCTTTCAATTCTATTTCTGGAGGAAAAAAACATGGCTCAAAGATTTAATTATAAATAAGCTTGTACAACATTATATTGGAATCAATTATAGGTATGCCAATGAAACGAAGAGAACATCATTTAATGGTGTTTAAAATATACCTTATATCATTAAAAAGGTAACCAAAAAATTACAATATGAATTTTGTAAAAATGTGACAGAATGTGGATAACTTATTTTCTTTTACACTTTCTAAACTATGTATTTATTTTACAAAAATGAAAATATTGGATTTTAAAATTTACATTAAAGACAAAGGGAGAAGCTAAAAGAAATCACCAACCAATCTGAGGAATTTAAAAGTTTAAGTGACAAGAAAAGTGTCTTGGGAAGAGTTGATAATGAAGAGCCTACTAGAATTAAAATAGTAAGAGGACAGAATTTACACCAGACACTGTATGGGAAAGGGTAGCTTTGGAGCTCCTGACTGGGACCATGGACCACAGCTAAGCTCACAGAAATGGGGCCATTCTCCATTTCACTAAAATAAGGTACATGCTGCCTTTAAAATTCAAATGTGCCTCTTTCTAAGTGATGGCAGAGCCCAGATTCAACAAATTATCTTTTACCTCATGCTCTAAATCGTTAAACCCCTTCATCAAGATGGCATTACTCTGAATTTTGGTGAGATCTGTTGCTTACCAGGCATGTAGCTTACCAAAATGTTAGGAGGAGCTGTTATTTCTTGTTCACCAGGTCAATCAGCATGATATCAATATAATGGGCTCATGTGTGTCAGGGAGAGGTTGTCCAGGACCTTGCAGGCTATACTATCACATAAGAGTTAATATAACCCCGAGGTTTTATGAGGCTAATAAAGGTGCACTGCTGGCCTTGACAACGAAAAGCAAACTGATTCTGATGGTCTCTGCTAATAGGCATACAGAAAAGGAACACAGGCCAGATCAGTATCCATTTGTCAAAAGCCATGTGATACGTTGCTATGCTTGAGAGACAAAACCACATCTGAAACAACTGCAACAGAAACCACCACCTAAGTTTATGATAACCCACTGACATTCTCAAAAATCCACCTGTCTTCCTCAAAGCCAAATGGTAAGTCAAATGGGGATATGGAAAATATCACCACTCCAATATTTCTCAAATCCTTAATGGTTGATCGGCAATCCTTCCGGGAAACAATTTAGTATTTTTATAGGTAGAGGCAATTTTAGTAGCTTCCACTTTCTTTCACTTCCATGGGCCAGAAAACCAAGGTGGGAACTCAGCTGTTTAGTAGATTCTATTCAAATTACACATTCCAGAAATGTGAAACTACCTATAATGTTAGTTGAGGGGCCCATTGACCAAAGTCAAAACTCCTGATATTAATGAAAAACAGTGCTATTTTGGGTCTTCTACAATTCATGCAAGAAGCCCTCTCTTAAAAAAAAAAAAGAAGAAAAAGTCTTAAATTTCTCCTTCTACAATGTACTGTTACCCGGCAAATGGCTGCAGATCCTAGGAGAAAAGGATAGATTTACAGTTTAAATTTTTAACTATGTGGCAGGATCTATCCTCAAGACCTAGATTTCTCTTCATTCAAAGGCTTTTGTTTCTGTGAACTAGTTTATGTGTGGGGACTGATCAAGGGCTTATAGCTTGCTCTATCTATCTATGTGATAGGATGCTGAGTTTCCCCTCATGAATGTATACCTCACAGGTATGATAAAAACAGTATCCTCCTGAAGGACATATGTGATAAAGCATCACATGACAAATTTCCTCTAGCATCTTAATCTCCAAAGCCCTTTGAAATAAATATGTAGTGAAGAACTCATATGAGTCTGGAGATTGGGAAGATGGGGGAACTATCCCAGAAGCCGATGTCATTCCTCCACGAACTACCCATTTAACGCATGAGTTCTTCTGGGGGAAACTGCAACAGGTAAAACCCAAGGTGGTTATCCATGTTTTGGCTTTTCCCCCGGATAACAAAGTTTATATCCATTGGTTGCTAATGTTTTGATAATGTTTCCCCCTCAACAGTATTTCTATATAATTCTAATAAAAAAGAAATAAATATGTAAAATTTCTAGTGTCTACCTCAATTTCACTTAGTTTTGACTACTTTCAGATCTAGCTTTCAGTCAACAGACCAAAAACAACAACAACAACAAAAACCTATTAAGAGCCTTTTCTAGCCCTCTGACCTAATATTTTCTATCAGAAATCTTTGCTTAACGAGTACATATCAATAAATTTGGCCTCATCCAACTTTATAGCCTTCTATTAAACTCACACCCTTAGAATCCATTCCCACACCATCCCCCAGGTAACTGCAAATTTGTTTAGTGTGTTCTCACACCTCCTCTTGGGTCACACTTAGTACCATGCCCTTGGGGGATTGTTGAATAAGGCTGGTTATAGGTATAGGAGCAATGAGAGATAATGAAGGAGGTTCTGAAGAAGGTCAGTAGTCCCATTGCAAGGCAACTCCTTAAGGGAAACCAAGATGATTCATTCAGAGATTAACCTCCCTTAGATAGGGTTAGAAGGACTGGCAAAGGTGGTGGGAAAAAAAAAAAAAAAGAATTCAAGGTACCCACCTTTACAGGAATCTACTCTACTCATATACTCCTTTCCAATTTTTTATTCTCCATTCCCCCCGCCCCGCCAAATGTTACAACCTTAACACAAGAAATCCTACAAGACTGGAAATTCAATTTGTGTTGTAATCTACCCACCTGCAGGATTAGACTTCAGGTTTAATTTCCAGAAATCTCTGCTTTTGGATACAAAAGATAAAGATTTCTTTTAAGGCACCCATGGAGGCTTTAACTTCCTTCTATGGATTCTGAGCTCAGAACTTAAAGCCTTTTCTTTACCTAAATTCTCCAGTGCCCTGTAAAGGAAACAACTTATCCCATTACTCATCTTTTCACTAAAGTATTCTGTAGTAGCAAATACTTCTCCCAAAACTTTGCCTTCCAAGGGCACTTGATTTTTAGTGTCAACAACTGGTAAAGTAACTGCTTTGTCACTGAATGCCATGTACTACCTTTTCCCTTTAACCACCAGGAACAGAGTAATTATTGTCTTTAGATCTAATATAACAGAACCAAATCTACAAACCCATAACTAATTCAGGAAACCATCCTCAAGGTCCTTTTAGTCTGCAGCTAATTATGATATAAATTTCTATATTAGCATTTGCCCAGAGAACACTAGACATGATATGGAATACTGAGATTTGGCTACATGCAATTGTGAACCTGTTTAGACAGCTTATGTTCAGCTGATGACTGTATCTGTACTGGGTCTGGCCCAACGTTTGGAGAAGCCAAGAGAGAGGAGAAACTGAAGGGCCCATTTGTGCCAATGATATTTGCAAGTACAGTAGTGCCTAGTATTCCCACCCCAACCTGTCAAACTAAGACCGTGGCTTCACTTCTACTTTTTAGAATCAAAACACCTCACGGCCCATCCTAACCAGGAACTATGCAAGATAAAGAATTCTGGGAAATAGTTCCAGCTTAGCTAATAGTATACCATCTTTATCTTTCCTTTCTTTTTCCCTTTCAATATTTTCTTGAAGTTGTCATAACTTTAATTCTTCTAACATTGCTTACTTCTGACATCACATTTTCTATTTTCAAAGGGTCATTTACTTTATTTTAAACTAGTCTTCTAGTTTTGTATAATGGTTATGATATATTCTACTTCCTTTCCTTTTTTTTTCAATTTCCTTCTGCTTCATCTTATTTATATTTATGCTAGTGTTAACAAAACAGAACATAAAAAGTATATCTTAAAATATAAAAAGCTGGGCTGGAGCAGCAGCTCAGTGGTTAAGGCACTTGCCTGCAATGCAAAAGAACGAGAGTTCAAACCCCAGCACCACATACACAACGAAGTGTCAAAGCAACAAAATCCAGATGAAAAACTAAATAAAAGTGATTTTCTTTCACTGTCCTCCTCTCTCTTTAAATATATATGTTAAATATAAATATATATATAAAGAGCTGATTCTTTATCTAAAGTAATAAAATGCTCTAAATTCTACTGAATCTATATATTTATAAATAGCATTAAATGACAATAAATTGACTTAAAGTTCTTATAAGTCTGCTGTAATAGGTAACGCAGAACACTTCAGAACACTGTGGACCCCCCAACCCCTGAGCCCCTTAAGGAAATGAAGATAAACACTGGGCCTTTCAGGTCAACAGCCTTTTAGTTAAATTACTTAATACCTTTCTAAACAGAAGAATCACCTGGAATGGCAACCAAAAAGAGACAACTTTCTTTGAGAAGTAGTTTATATCATAATAGATTTGAAGCCTGTGGACATTCTAAAATCATTTCAGAATTAAAATTTCAATTATAATCTAACCAGATCCTCAAATGATAAGAGCTAGTAAATATGGCAAGAAAATAATACCCACTTATGGCCATTCTTTCCAAATACGTACATTTCCATTATGAAAAAAAATCCCATAAATGATTTCAGTGTTTAACTAAACATTTTACCAGGCATGGTGGCACACACTTGTAATCCCAGCACCTTGGGAGGCTGAGGCAAGGGATCATAAGTTAAACCTTAGCCTCAGTAACTAAATGAGGCCCTAAGCAACTTAGCCTCAAAATCAAAAATAAAATAGGCTAGGGATGTAACTCAGTGGTAAACACCCCTGGGTTTAATCCCTGGTACCAAATAAATAAACAAATAAATGTATATTTAAAAGTCCAAGTATTAACCTCAAAGAGTATTTCAGAGGTTCCCAACACTTCTGTACCAAATTTCCAAATAAAAACAGAACCTTGGGGCTGGAGTGGTGGCTCAGTGGTTGAAGTACTTGCCTGGCATATATGAGGACTCAGGTTCAAACCCCAGCACCACATAATACTACTATGTGTTGGAGAAACAAAGGTCAGATGAATGAATGAATGAATGAATAAATAAATAAAGTTGACTCTCTTTCTTTCTCCCCCTCCCTTTCTTTAAAATAGCAAACAAATAGAACTTCATTTTTTAGGTCACTTTGGAATGGTAGAGATACAAGAAAACAAAAACTGTAGTGACAAACATTTTTAAATGATCATATACATTACTAGAAAGAGAACGGAGGAAATAGGGACTCTGGTAGAAACTAGGATTATTTTTGGAAAGTATTATGGGAATATTTGTCATATTTTAGGATGTGCATATACTTTGACCCAGTGTTTCTAGAAACCACTCCTGCAAAGTAAATGAATTCATGAAGATACAGCTGTTCATTGTTCACTGAAGACATAGATGTTCATTGTGAAAATAGTCTGAATATCTAACATGGTAGTCTGAATATCTAACATGGATCAGTGAATTATGGCACAAGAGTAGGTATATGTATGGAAAAATGACTTTAATGATTATTTTTATATGTCAACTTGATTAGGTTAAGGGATACCTCAGACAACTGAAAGAACATTATTTTAGGGGTGTCTGTAAGAAGTATGTCAAGATGAAAGTAGCATCTGATGAACAGACAGAATACAGAAGATCTACCCTCACCATGTGGGTGGGTACGATCCAATCCACAAGGGACCTAGATAGAATAAAAAGGTAGAAGGGCAAATTTGCTATCTTCTGAAACAAAAGCATCCACACTCTCCAGCCTTTAGACATCAGAGTCCCAGGTTCTTACTCCAGAAATTATACCAGCAGCCTATCTCCAACCCTTTCTTTCCCCATTCTCAAGTTTTCTGTCTTAGACTAAGAGTGACATCATTGGCTCTGCTGGTTTTGAAACTCACATTGAGTTACACCACCAAATTTCCTGGGTTGGTCTTCAAGATGCAGACAGCATATCTCTGGACTTTTTGGCCTCCATAATTGTGTGAGCCAATTTACATTTTAAAATCCCCTCATATATCTCTATATATCCTATTGGTTCTGTTTCTTGGGGGAGTGCTGCTAATACAAAGTCCAAAATACATTGCTCCCCAAGTTGTACACTAATATATTCAGTGTGATCCCATTACAATGGTTAAGAGCACAAAAACTAAATTCTTTGGAAGTGTATCCGGGTTCCTCTACTTAACTATGTATTTTAGATGATTCTCTCTATACCTCAATTTTTTCATTTGGGAAAAGCAACTGTATAATCTTACAGACAAATTGTGGTGTCTAATGAAAATAATTACTTTAATTCTTTGATGAAAGTAAACTATCAGGGGCTGGAGCAGTGGCTCAGCAGTTAAAGAGCTTGCCTGGCTAGAACGAGGACCTGAGTTCAAATTCCACCACCATGTACAATTAAATGTCAGAGAAATGAAGGCCAGATGGAAAAATAAATTTAAAATATTGATACTCTTTCTCACTGTCCCTCTATTTTTTAAAAAAAGAAAGTAAACTATTAATAGTGTATATACGTACTTTTTTTTTTTAGAGAGAAGGAAAGTAAGAGATAGAGAGATAATCAATTTTATTTCGTTTTTCATCTGGTTTTCATTGTTCCAACACTTAGTTGTATATGTGGTGCTGGAGCTTGAACCAGGGTCCTCACGCATGCCAGGCAAGCACTGTAACTGCTGAGCCACTGCTATAGCCCACGTATATGTATTTTTAAAGCACATATATATGATTGAATTATATATTTATTTTCACCTATAAAAATGCCAAGTTCACATGATTTAAACTAATAGATACATGGAAACTTTTAGAAAGGACATCTAATAAACTTAAGAACTATTTTTCATACTCTTCTATACCACTTGGACATTTTGAACATGACCACAGTTAAACAACCCCCTCTCAAATATAAATCTCTACCCACCTTGCTGTAAGCAGTATTATGACAGACATAGGAGATGTCCTCCCTCCCCACAAAAATCACATATCATTTGTTGACTGAGTGATCTTCTTTCTAAAAATTTTTCAGGTAGATTATTCTTCATGTCAGAAGAGAAATGCTTAGCACCGAAAGAATTCCAGTGATCACATACCAAGATAAATTCATGTTAGTTTAAACATTGCCAGAAAGTTGTTCATGAAATTTAAACTAATATTATATTACAGGAGTTATAACTATCTTTTTATAAGTTAGGCAGGAATACAGAAGGCAAGAAATAAAACCAAAGCAAATTTTCTGACAGGTACAAAGAAATGGGAAGGGCAGTCTGTTCAAGAAGACCATAGGTCTAGTGCTTTGGAAGCTCTACCTGATAAATGCTGAAATGACTCATTGGGAACGCAATGATGAAGAAAATTATTTATCCCATAAATTCCTAATACCATGTTCTTTGAAGAAGACAAAGAAATAGACTCTAACACTCTGCTTCCCGAATTTCCTTTTACCTGGTATGAACACACACTATCAGAATTCCTAATTTTCTTGAGTAAAACCTGCTCTAGGACCATCGCTGTCTTTCCAGGACTCTCCCATCTAGCTTCCCTAGACTTTCTTTTTGGTTATTAGCAGGAAACTGCTACTGAATGCTTTCGATGCCCTTTTTAAAAATCTGGGGTATCATCACTTGGTACTGAACTAGCTGGCTTTCA
>PVKS010050032.1:0-11740 GCA_004027875.1 Aplodontia rufa
TAAGTCTTTTGGGAAAATTCCCAGGAGTGGGATAGCTGGGTCATAAGGTGGTTCCATCCTTAATTTTTTGAGGATTCTCCACACTGCTTTCCATAGTGGCTGAACCAGTTTGCAGTCCCACCAGCAGTGTAACAGTGTTCCTCTTTTCCCACAGCCCCTCCAGCATCTGTCGTTGTTTGTATTCTTCATTTTTGCCACTCTAATAGGAGTGAGGTGGTATCTCATTGAAGTTTTGATTTGTATTTCCCTTGGGGCTAATGATGTAGAGCATTTTCTCATATTTATGGGCTTTCTGGACTTCCACTGGAGAGAAGTTCCTTTTGAATTCTTTAGCCCATTTATTGATTGGATTATCTGTGAGTTTGGAGTTTAGTTTCTTTAGTTCCTTATATATTCTGGATATTAGCCCTCTGTCCGAGGTATAGCAGGCAAACATTTTTCTCCCATTCTGTAGGTTCTCTCTTGATGCTCTTGACTAGATCTTTGGCTGAGCGAAACTTTTTAGTTTAACTGCATCCCATTCATTTATTCTTGATTGTACAGCTTGATCCATAGGAGTTTTGTTAAGGAAGTAGCTGCCGACTCCTATATGCTGTAGTGTTGACCCTACTTCTTTTTCTAGTAAGTTTAAACTTGGTGGCTTAATATCCAGGTCTTTGATCCATTTTGATTTAATTTTTGTGCAGGGTGAAAGATAAGGATCCAGCTTCAGATGTCTACATATGGCTGTCCAATTTGTCCAACACCATTGGTTGAACAGGCTATCTTTCTTCCACACTATACTTTTGCCCCCTTTATCAAATATCAAATAGTTAAAGATATGGGGTTTGTCTCAGGATCTTCTATTCGGTTCCACTGGACTTCAGTTCTTTTTTGATAACAATACCATGCTGTTTTGCTACTACAGCTCTGTAGTATAATTTCAGGTCAGGGATTGAGATACCCCCTACTTCTTCCTTTCTGTCGAGTAACGTTTTAGCTAGACTGGGTCTCCTGTTCTTCCATATGAACTTGAGAATTGCTTTTTCTATATCTCTGAAGAATGCCATAGGTATCTTGATGGGGATTGCATTGAATCTGTAAAGGGCTTTGGGTAGAATGGCCATCTTTATTATATTGATTCTGCCTAACCATGAGCATGGAATGTTTTTCCATCTATTCAGTTCTTCTGTAATTTCTTTTTTTAGTGTTTGATAGTTTTCTTTGAAGAGGTCCTTAATATCCTTTGTAAGGTTAATGCCCAAGTATTTCATTTTTTTGGAAGTGATGGTGAATGTGAGAGATTTCCTGATTTCTTCTTCTGAGGATTTGTTGCTGGAGTAAAGAAACACTAGTGATTTGCTGGAGTTGATCTTGTAGCCAGCTACTTTACTAAAATCACCTATGAGCTCTAGGAGTTTTCTGGCTGATGTTATTGGGTCTTCTAGGTATAAGATCATGTAGTCTGCAAATAGAGATAAGTTGACTTCCTCTTTTCCTATATGAATACCTTTGATTTCCTTGTCTTGCCTGATAGCTCTGGCAAGGGTTTCAAGGACTATATTGAACAAGAGTGGGGAAAGTGAACAGCCTTGTCTCATACCTGCATTCATTGGAAATGCTTTCAGTTTTTCTCCATTGAGGATAATGTTAGCTATGGGTCTGTCATAAATGGATCTGACATAGTTAAAGTATCTTCCCTTGATCACTATCTTTTCCAAAGTTTTGAGCATAAAGTGGTGTTGAATTTTATCAAATGCCTTCTCTGCATCAATTGAGATGATTATAATTTTTGTTTTTAATTCTGTTTATGTGGTGAATTACATTTATTGATGTGTGTATATTGAACCAACCTTATTTTCCTGGAATGAAGCCCACTTGATCATAATGTATTATCTTTTTGATGTGCTTTTGTATCCGATTAGCTAAAATTTTATTAATGATTTTTGAATCAATGTTCATCAGGGAAATTGGTCTGTAGTTTTCTTTCCTTGTTGTGTCTTTGTTGGGCTTTGGGATCAGTGTAATGTTTGCTTCCTAAAAAGTGTTTGGGAGTGTTCCCTCTCTATCAATTTCCTTGAAGAGCTTGTAGAGGATCGGTGTTAGTTCTTCTGTGAAGGCTTGGTGGAATTTTGCCATATATCCATCTGGACCTGGGCTTTTCTTTTTTGGGAGAGCTTTGATTGCTGCTTCAATTTCGCTTTCTGTGATAGTTTGGTTGAGGTTTTCATTGTCCTCCTGTGTTAAAGAGGGGATGTCATGTATATCCAAGAACCTGTCCATGTCCTCCAGGTTATACAATTTGGCAGAGTATAAGTTTTCAAAATAGGTTCTGATAATCTTCTCTATCTTGGATGAGTCTGTGGTGATATCCCCATTTTCATCTTTGATTTTGTTGATTTGCTTCATTTCTTTCCTCCTTTTGGTGAGGTTGGCAAGGGGTTTGTCAATTTTGTTCACTCTTTCAAAGAACCAACTCTTAGTTTTGTTAATAGTTTGTGTAGTTTTTTCTCAATTTCGTTGATTTCAGTTCTCATATTGGTGACTTCCTGTCTTCTGTTAGCTTTGGGGTTGGATTGTTCCTCCTTTTGTAGTTCTTTGAGTTGAAGCACAAGGCTATTTATCTGATCTCTTTCTAGATTTTTAATGTATGCACGCAGTGCTATAAATTTACCTCTTAAGAAAGCCTTCATACTGTCCCAGAGGTTTTGGTATGTTGTTTCCTCGTTCTCGTTCAATTTCAAAAACTTCATAATCTGTTCTCATTTCCCTTTTACCCATCCCTCATTTAAGAGGTAATTATTCAATTTCCAAGTATTTGAATAGTTTCTGTTCCTCTTGTTGTTGATTGCTAAGATCTTAGCATTATGATCTGACAGAATATGTGGGATTATATCCACTTTTTTATATTTGCTAAGATCATCCTGATAAACTAGGATGTAGTCTATTTTAGAGAAGGATCCATGGGCTGATGAGAAGAAGGTAAATTCAGCTGTCTGAGGATGGAATATTCTGTAAATGTCTGTTAAGCCTGATTGATAGAGTAGTTCAGATTGGAGACATCTTTATTGATTTTTTGTTTGTTTTGATAATTTGTCTAGAGTTGATAGTGGTATGTTTAAGTCCCGCAGGATTATTGTGTTGAGATGAATGAGGGTATTAATGTCCTTAAGTATTTTTTCCATATATTTGGGGGGATTGTAATTGGGGGCATAAATGTTGATTATCGTTATATCTTCTTGGTGAACTATCCCTTTTAGTATGATAAAGTGTTCCTCTTTGTCCTTTCTGACTAGTTGTAGTTGGAAGTTTTGTCAGTGATTAGAGTCGCTACACCACAGGCCTTGTGGTCGTTTTTGCCATCCTTTCACTTTCAGCCTGTGTCTATTTTTGAGTGTCAAATGTGTCTCTAACAGGCAACATATTGTTGGATTCTGTTTTTTGATCCAGTGGGTCAGTGTGTGTCTTTTAATTGGGGCATTGAGACCATTCACATTCAAGGATAGAATAGATATGGGAGGCTGATTCACAGACTTTGTATCAACTACAGACTTTTGAGTCATCTTGAAAGTCAGTTTTTATATAGTATGATTATTGACTCACCCTTGTTTAAGGATTTAGCATATTGTTGGCATTATCTTCTAAATGGAGAACATCTTTGAGAGTGCTCTGTAGAGTGGATTAGTGTTCACGTATCTTGCAAGCATGAGTTAAAGTATTTAATTTCCCCTTAGCATTTGAAGCTGAGTTTTGCTGGATATATTATCTTTGGTTGAAATTTGTTATATTTAACGCTTGAAAGATATTGTTCCAAGCTCTTCCAGCCTTCGTTGTTTGTTCTGAAAATTCCATAGTGATCTGAATAGGTTTGCCTCTGAATGTGATTTGGGGCTTTACTCTAGCAGCTTTTAGAATACTCTCTTTAATTTCTCTGTTATTCAATTTGTAAATGATATGTCTTGGTGTGTTTCTCCACTGATTAGGTCTCTTTGGTGTTGTATAAGCATCTTGGATGTGGTATTCTGGATCAATAGGAAAATGAGGGAAGTTCTCACTTACGATTTGGCTTAAAAGGTTCCTGAATCCCCTTGTTTGCTGTTCAGAGTTTTCCTCCAGGCCAACGATTCTCAGATTATTATGCCTCATCTCATCAAATATTACTTGGAAGTTCTGATTATGTAAAATAAGCTGTTTATCTTGTCTTCTTTGATTTCTACAATGTTTAGGCGATCCTCATTGTATGATACTCTTTTTTTCAAGCGCTGAAGATCTTTTTTCAGTGGAGTTTACTGTAGTGTTGGTGTCTTCCAGAGAAAATTTGAATTGGTTAACCGTGTTTTTCAATCGTGATAGCTCTGCTACATCTTTTTTCAGAATGTCGATATCCTTGTACAGCTGATCTTTCATCTCCTGGAATTGATCCTTAATTTCTGTGTAGAATTTGTCTCTCATCTCTTGAAATTGAACTTTTGATCTCTTTCCTTATTTCCTCTCTCAACTCTTTGATTGCATTACTAATCATAATGCTGATGCAATGTTTTTGGTTTTCATCTAGGGCCCCAGCTATGGGATCCCTAGGTGGGGAGGTCTGGGTTTGAGAATTATTTCCCCTTTTCCTCATTTTGTGAGTCAGAGCTTGTCTTTTATTTCAGCCTTGTTACTCTTGTTGGAGTAATTGTAGCTTCTTGTGACTTTGTGAACAGAAGTTATTTGGTCAATATAGACCTAAAAGATGCCAGATGGTTCTGTGAGAATTTGAGAGCCTATAGGTGCAATTACTATTGTTTCAACTAAAACAGATGAGCTGATGATTAGCACCAATAATAGCAGCTTTCTTTGAGAGAACTCACTGTGTAGTATGATACCAAGCAAGTACCAGTTTTGAGGTGTTTCAATTTCTTCAGGTATTGGGGTCTCTCTGAAATTAGTGAAGTTTTGACTAGGAAGTGAATAGGGGAGGAATAAATTCACAGCTGTTAGAGTATAGGGGAACTAGGTATTGGAGGAGTAGGTTATTAGGACAAGAAAAATGTAGGAATGGGGTGCAAGTAGGGTAAAGACTTGAGGTGAGAATGAGAGAAAGATGCTTAAATTTAGGGATTACCAGATTACAGTGGAGAAAAGTTATCAGTAAGGTTCAATAAGACCTAAAGTAATAAAGAAATAAAAGCCAATTACCAATACATACATACAGATAAGTATTTACATCCACCGACACCAAAATTCAGTATTGATCATAAGGCAAGAAAGGAGCAGAGGAAAAAGGGAAAGAAAAAAAAAACCCAACAACCAAAAAATCCAAAAATCCACAGTAATGTTTAAAAATTGAAAATATTTTTCAGCCAGATTCCTGTTTAAAAAAAATTAAAAAATTAAAAAAAAATAAAGGAAAAGAATTGAAAAAGAAAAAAATACACAAAACTAGTTGGTACAGTTCTGAGATTTTCTGAACCTTAGATCAGGAAGTATGTATCATGTGGTGGTATGATCAAGTCCGACATCGAGCTGCGGATTGTGCAAAGTTGAGCTTGTTTGGGGAGAAGCAGATTGGTTGAGTCCGGTGACCTGGATTTTCTTAGAGGATCTCCTCAAAATTTTCCATTGCAAAGGTCTATTCAGGTCTCCCTGGGCTGAATCCTGAGATGGTTGCTTTCTGCCAATCCACACACTAGATATTTCTTGGACCTGGGGCTCAGAAGTTGTAGACAATTGAGTTGATACTATTGTAAATGTGTGGCTCTCTGACTGATCCAAGGAGAGTGACCAGCCTGAGACTCGCTTCCTCAGTATCACTGGTGACCCACTCTGCATGTCTTGTGATCCTCAGAAGACCCAAGTGCTGCTTTGTGGGGTTGGCTGCAAGCCTCAGAAAAAGGACCAGATTGTGCCAGCGCTTGTGTGATTCTCAGTTGCAAGCGCTAGGAGGCACCCTGTAAGAGGTCCAGGCCTGCGCCACCTTGGCTATGCAAGGAGCTCAGATGCTAAGGTGAAGCCCAAGCTGCCACATATATTCAAAGCTTCCTGAGGCACGTTTCAAGCAGAGGCTAAAGCAGAGGATCCCCTATAGAGGGATGCTCCCTGCTCTAGCAAGCTCTGTTCACAGGCTCCTCCTATTTGGGTGGGAAGGCGGATGGACCAAAGGGAAGAAGGTCACCAACTGAGAGGTTTGGGAGCTGGTGAGGTGAATCACAGCTTGCTACAGCACCCAGGGCTGATTGCCAGTTGGTGGTGGTGGGGGGGGGGGCAGCAACTTGTGTTTCTGGTCGAGGGGACTGAGGCCCCGTAATGCAGCTGGGCGACCCGCACCGCCCTTGGGGACACATCACAATGGCGCCGGGCTGCCTATGAGCTCACTAATGTTATTAATTAATTCCCAGCGCTCATAGGTACACCATGAGCAGTCAGATCAGGAAGTTTGCAGCTGGCCGGGTTAGGGTATGTGGTTAGGAAACTCACTCCCTTGCTCCGTTTAAGATTCTGGTTTTCTGCCTGCATCAGCAGAGAGCCCAAGAGCATTTTTTTTTGCTGAACAGCCAGCCCTGCCCTCAGGAAAATGCGCTGGCTGCTGGAGCTAGCAGAAACAGCTATAAGTTCGCTAATGTGAGCAGTTAATTCTCAAACTTAATTCCAAGTTCATGGAAATGAAGAGCAGTCACATTAGGGAGTTTGAGGCCAGATTAGGGTATTTGATTAGGAAACTTGCTCCCCTCTAGGGAAGCTCCCCTCCCCCTGGGTGTGGGGCCGGTCACATGGGTGCCACATACTTCCTCCTTTATTTTCATTAATGCTCCTCACTATTCCTTTGGAGTTAAAAAAAATAGCGGCGGGTAATATTTGCCCACACTGGGAGCTTCATCCTACCGTGGGAATCCACGTGCAGACCTGCAGCGTGAGGTGACTCTCAGGAGCGTGTCGGAGTCACTGCTGCTGTGGTGGCCGCCATCTTCCAAGTCCCTCTGTAGATCTTGATAAAATTCCAAGTCTGTGTCTTTTGAGTGGTGCATTTAGACCATTCACATTCAGTGTTAAAATAGAAGTGTGTAATTGATTCATTGTCACTGTGTCTTATTTAGGTAGTTTTATGGTTGCCTTGGTTAGTTATTGCAGTGTGATACTTTTACTGAATTTCTTCTGTTTGTGGTTTTTGGGTATCAATTGCTTGTTCTTCCGTCTGGATTATTTCCTTGAGAATTCTTTGTAGGGCAGGTTTTCTGTTCACAAATCCTGCCAGTTTTGTTTTATCGTGGAAAGATTTGATTTCTCCATCAAATTTGAAGCTGAGTTTTGCTGGGTATAGAATTCTAGGCTGCATGTTGTGGTCATTTAGACGTTGAAAGATATCCTTCCAAGATCTTCTTGCTTCCAGCGTTTTGGTTGAAAAGTCAGACAATTCTTATTGGCTTGCCTCTGAATGTGATTTGGCGTTTCTCCCTTGGTGCTTTTAATATAGTTTCTTTGATATCCCTGTTGTACATTTTGAATGTTGTGTCTTGGTGAGTTTCTCTTTTGATTAGACTTATTGGGTGTCCTGTAAGCTTTCTGGATGAGCAAGTCTGTTCCTATTTTTATGTTGAGAAGTTTTCCTTCATGATATCTTTGAGAATATTCCTCATACCATTGGTGCATGTCTTGATTTCTTCCTGTATCCCAATTACTCTGAGATTGTCTGGGATGAAATGAGAAGCAACATTCTTGAAGTACTTGTCATGATCTCTTAATTGTTTTTCTTTTTTAGTGTCGGTGAGCTCTAGCTTGATCAAGCTATCTTCATTGTAGGAAGTTCTTTCTTCAGTAGCCGAGGTTCTCTTTTCTGCTGAAGTTAGTCTGTTATTAAATTCTTGCATGGACCCTTTCATGTCATTGACTACAGATTTTTAGGTCTGAAACTTCCTTTCTGAAGGAGTCAATATCTTTTATGATAGTGTTTGTCAACTCTTGATTTACCTCATTTATTCTCTTCATTATCTCTTATAATTCGTTGTTCCTTTTTGTTATCAGCTCATTGATATATTTTTCTAGGTTTTCCTCCCATTCCCTGGCCGTAGCTCCCTTACCAGGGGAGTTTTGGGTTTGGTGTGAACCTCTTTGATTTTGATTTCTCATGTCTGAGGGGATTCTTTTATTTGTCCAGTGAATTCTTTGTGGAAGCAATACAGGACTTGGTGGTTCTTTTCCCCTATCACCAGCCTTAAGGACTAAGCTGATGGATTGGGAAATCTGTCCAAACCCTTACTTGGGATGGGATTTTGTCAGTAAAGTTGATTTTCAAAGAACATCCCCTTTACTATGAACTGTTTGTTACCCTTACTGAGTTCCAATACCTTATGCGTTAGTAGCAAAATATCAATACATACAACCAAAGCTTTCAATAAAGAGTAGTAAATTAGTTATTCGGAACATAGTATAATTTTTGAATTCAGCCTATCCAACTAGAGTTAGTGATTTCCAATATTTTTGGTGACACTAGTAATTAGCTATCACATATGTCAGACTCCAAGAGCAAATAAGTGTTATTCAGAATAACAGTCTCAGCAATAATTGTTATGCAGCCTTAATAGTGGGGGGTTGTAGAGAGTTACCTAATTGGGCATCAGAGAGGGAAGGTAATGTGGGTGAGATTTAGAGAGGAGAATATATAGACCAATTATGGATAGTGAGAAAGTGGAGGAGTTAAAGAATTTGCTGAAGAAAGGGAAAGAAATTGCTAAAAGGAAAATATTTGGAAAGAAAAGGAAATTTAAAAAAATTCTAAATTTAAAATAAAGGAAAAAAGAAAAAAGTAGAAATGAAAAAACAGGTCCAAAGAGAAGCTAGGATAGCTGTAGCCTGGTATAGGAAGGGTAACAGAGTTATTACTAAGATTTGGGTGCTCATTTAAAGGAAGAAGTTATCCCTGTGAATTATGCCTGTCAGGCATAATATATTTCAAATATTATACAGACTGATCAGATTCCTTCTTAAGAATGAGGATATGGATAGACACGATGGATAAGAGGGAAAGAGAGACATGATAAATAGGGAAAAAGAAAAAGAGAAAGCAACCTAAAATACAGGCTATCCAAAACAAGAAGAAATCCTATTTACCCCCTCCCAAAAGAAGAAAAAAACTGAAATAATAATTAAAAAAATAACTAAAAGGAAAAACAAAAAGGCAAAGAGTGGGGAGAAAACCACCCCCTGAATTTAACAGGGCAGGGAAACAAAAACCGCTATTTTTATATATTGAGGAACCTGTAAACTCAAGCAGTTATTGCATTAGTACACATCTAGAACATGCCTGCAACAACATCAGTAAACAAAACCAAATAAAACAAATTTTTTTCCTAAGAGTAAAAACTTGGAGGTATAGTCAGTAAGAGTATCTCTGATCCTTTTTTGAGGAGATCTGAGTATGAAAAGCTGGGTTTCTTTCTGCTGGGGCTTTCAGGGGATCTGAAAGACCAGAAGTCTAATGCTTTCACAGCTCCATCTGCTGGTGATTGCTGAAATTGACTCCTGTGACTGTAGAGCTGGGAGATCCACGTCTTAAAAGGGGGGAAGTCCTTCTCTCTGTGGTGGGGGTGTTTAGCGCTGATCAATGTTCTCCTTTACTCCTCTACCCGCACCCCTTATGTGAAGAAGATTGAGGGCCTAATCCAAGCCTTCTCCTCCTGGTTCAGCCCGTGGTCTGTGGCGGGCTCCAGGTGCAGTTTGAGGAGCCTGCTTTGCAGACCTAAAAGGCAGGTTGTTCTCGGTTGGTTGGGGCGAGTGAAATCCTCCGAGGGGGTTCATAGATGGATGCTCAGCTCCCCCACCCTTGTAGCTCCCGCACCTGCTTCCGCTGAGCAACCTGCTTCTCTGTGCTTGTCTGCAGGCAGCTTCCAGACAGTGATCTCACCGCCAGGCAGAGAATGGGCACAGGAACTGACTTTGTAAAAACTCTTTCTTTAAACCTCTGCAGGTTTTCCGTGCTGCTGTGATCGCTGAGTGTCAGACTTCACCCCCAGACCCAGATGGAATGCCAGCAAGCGAGAGCGGCTCTTGGAGCCGGCATCCTAGCTGGGGCGGAGAAAACATTACCCTGCCTTCTGCCTAAGTCACTGCTCCCCAAAACCACCGAGCAAATCAGGACTGAGGTTTCAAGATGCCAATAATGCTAAATTTAAAGCACAGACTGTGGGGATGAGTTCAAAGGCTTCTTGACTCCTCCCCCACCCCCGGGTGGCCGCTGCTCGCCACGTCCCAGACTGGATGGGAAAAAAATTTAAAAAACACTCGTTTTTCCTCAGTCTTTGCTCCTCAAAGCCACTGAGAAAGTTAGAACTGGGGTTTCAATATGCTATTCCCCCAAAATGCACCTCAAAAAGCTGGAAATGAACTGGGGCTTTTTTGTCCCATTTCCGAGTTGGGGAAGCAGTCTGACTTCAAGTCGCCATCTTCTCTCCTCTTCTTTTCTAACCATACAAATTTTTAACAAAATAATAGAAAATGTGTATAGTTTCTGGATAATAGATTTAACCCCAGGAGTGCCCCCCCAATTTCCCACCCTTATCCCTCCCTTCCCTTACCCACAATATCTCTAAAAAACTATTAGGCTGTATAACATTACACCTTATCTGGATTTAACACATGATAACAGACCACCTTTCTCAATGGCCAGGGTCTAGTTCCAATATCCACAGATGAGTGGAGACATTCGACCCTTGGATCTCTGGGTTAAGCTGATTTTACTCAGCATAATTTCTTCCATAGCCATCCATTTACCTTCAAAGGCTGCAATATCATTGTTTCTAATTGCTGTGTAAAATTCCATGCTATATATGTACCACAGCTTTTGGATCCATTCATCCAGTGAGGGACATCTGGGTTGTTTCCATGATTTAGCTATTGTAAATGGAGCTGCTATGATCATAGATATTGCTGTGTCACTATAATGTGCTGATTCTAAATCCCCTGGAAAGATACCCAGGAGTGGAATAGTAGGGTCATATGGTGGGTTCATCCCTAGTTTTTTGAGGATTCTCCACACTGCTTTCCAGAGTGGCTGTCCCAGTCTGCAGCTCCACCAACAGTGTGTTAATGTGCCTGTCTCTCCACAGCTCCTCCAGCATCTATTGTTTATTTTCTTCAATTTTGCCATTCTGACTGGCATGAGGTGATATCTTAATGTAGTTTTCATTTGCATTTCTCTGATTACTAGTGATTTAGAGGACTTTCTCATGTATTCATTGGCTTGAACAATGTCCTCTGTTGAGAAGTTTCTATTTAGCTCTTTGGCCCATGTATTGATTGGGTTGTTTGTTTTTTTGTAGTTGAGGTTTTTGAGGATTTTGTAGATTCTAGATGTGAGTACCCTGTCCAAGGAATCATAGTCCATGATTCTTTCCATTTGTGAAGGAAGCCTCTTGACTCTTTTGTTTCCTTGGCAGTGCAAAAGCTTTTTAGCTTAATGGCATCCTGTTCACTGATTCTTTTTTTTTTTTTTTTGACTTTACTTCCTTCACTTTAGGAGACATGTTGAGAAAGTCTTTGCCTACTCCCAAATGCTGAAGTGTTGGACCTAATTTGTCTTCCATCAGTTGCAAGGTAGCTGGTTTAATTCCTAGCTCCTTGGTCCATTTTGATTTGATTTCTCATGCAAGGTGAAAGATAAAGTTCTAATTTCAATTTTCTGCAAGTGGCTGTCCAGTTTGTCCAGCACAATTTTTTGAAGAGGCTGTCTCTCCATGTAATATTATGTCCCCCTTTGTCAAGAATCAGGTATTTAAAGATTTGAGGGTTT
>PVKS010050033.1:0-11721 GCA_004027875.1 Aplodontia rufa
AAAAAAAAAAAGAAAGAAAGAAAAGAAATAGGAAAAGAGAAACATGATTAGAAAAGCATAGAGTATAGTCGTGGACAGGAGCAATAAGGACAATAGGACAACTTAAATCCAAACCTGGATGGAAGATGTTTCTCACCAACTATGTAACATGTATCAGTAGAAAAGTCTGACTCTAGGAAACAAGGTATGATTTTTTTTCCTTGAAACTATATATAAGTTATGATTATGGTAACATATTTTATTACCAAATTTTCTCAGTAAATTCATTCTGTGTGTGTGTGTGTGTGTGTGTGTGTGTGTGTGTGTGTTGATTAATGCTTTCTAATATTGGTCAGTGCATTTATTTACATTTTCTTTATACTCCTATATTGCAGGGAAACCTGACAAGCTCCACAGAGTGGAACTAATGCTCAGCAAATTCATTTGCAAAGCATTCAGTATAAATTTTGCACACCACACAGAATGTGTCTGGGTCTGAACTACATCAAAACTTACTTACAACACTGGAGATGCCCATTTATGGAAAATAAGAATCCTAACAACTTGCATGTAATTGTACTTGTCAGCAGCACCTATAACTTGAATGTAACGTCTGAAGGACTGCATTTATTATGTCAAAGGCAAATTAGCAGCTGCTCAAATGGGATGGTAGAATTTTAATATAACATCTGCAAAACAGTTTTACATCTCTAGAATCAGCTTTTTCTCACCAAAGAGCTTTCTGTGAGTTCCATTGAGAAACTGCACACTCCATGTGTCTCATACAGAGCTTCATCTTCTCTATAGCAGCAACTATTTTAACAAGACACGGCTGGGCTCAGAAACTGGAGTACCGCTCAGACTATCTATCTCCTTTACACCCCTTTCCAATTAACTCTCAAGGTCAATGCAATGTTTTCCTAATTCATAAAACTGCCCTTTATTTCCACATTACTACTACATCATGGTAGGACTGAATGCTTGAATAGTCTAGGACTAGTTTTCCAATTTCTAGCCAATACACTTTTAAAGCATCATTTTAGTAATGTTACATTTTCTTCTCAATGAATCTCCCATCATTTTGAGAAAATGATGGCCCAATAATAGAAGGTATCCAAGTCCTGTCACATTTAAACAAAACAAAAAATAAAATAAGAAGAGAAAATTTTCACAGTAAGGAGAAATGTTGTATCTGGCATAGGCATGGAAGTGTTATCCACACAGCACAAGCAAATGCATTATTTTTTTCTTAGACACAGAATAACAATGATCAAATTGAAAGATGTCAGTGAGGGGCACAAATCCTAGACTGAAAGAACAGTTATATATTGTGATAAATTATAAAGATATTTTGAAATAAAATAAATGGAAATAGAAAGTAGATAGGACACCTAGCAAAGAAAGAGGTGGCGAGCCCGAAGCTCTGCCTAAAGAAGGCTTAGAGGTCAGATGCATGTGATTCCAAAGTATGGCAGGGTCGTAGCGGGGAAAATTGCTTCCTTTTCTTCACTTGTAAAAATCTCCTCTGTTTAATGAGGAAAATATTAGAAGTCATAGAATGGGAGGTTTAGAATCGCAGCAACTATTGCCTTAGAAAAGTAAGAAGATTTGGGGCTTTGCATGCTATTTGACCAATGTGTACAACAACAATATTCACCTCCGTGCACCTCTTCTCTGACCCTGCCTCCTCCTGCCAATGTCAATTATTTCCTTGAGTGCACAGTTTGAATCCTACAAAGTTGTAGAACATTCCTGACTACCCCATAATAAAAACAGAGGTGAAGCAGGATATAGTTCCACTCCAAAAGTTAAGTAGTAAACTGGCTTGAATTTTTGAAGCACGTAGACATGGAACAGGATGCCCCAATTATGCAGAGACCATGTTGACTCCAGAATGAAGAGTGAAGGAACAAAATCATGGGTAAGGGTTGAAAGCACACAATCATTAGGAAGGAGATATGGGTGATGATCAAATATACATAGAAAACAGCTATTGTTCTTTTTCACCTTTGGAAGCCCAGACAATGATAAAGCAATGTCTCCAATGAATGATTCCAAAGTACCCCTACCTTTCCTGACTGAAGGTAATCACCTACCAGCCTTGATTAAAAAGGGAGGGTGTGTGTTCCTCCAGTGGTGATATTGATGTACACTAGAGTTACAGTGAGAGTTAGTAAACAGAAGGCTGCTAGTTAAGTTCCAATATTGAAAGGGCCTTAGGGAATCACCTAGAAATTAGTAGATAGCACAAAAGGAGAGGAGAAAAAAAGGACATAAAGTCAATTGCCATGAGCTTCACTGAAAATGTACTCACAAACAGATGAAAAATAAAATGTTTTGAAAGCAACAATAATAAATATGTTAATAGCCTCTGCTGCTTCATAAAGTTCTTCTGAAGCAGGAAGTGTTTTTTTTTGTTTTTTTTTTCCTTTAAGAGCTGAGGACTGAACTCAGGGCCTTGCACATGCTGGGCAAGCGCTCTGCCACTGAGCTAAATCCCCAACCCAGGGATTAAATGTCGTTGAAGGAAGGGAGACCTCCAGTTTTCATCAGAGAAATGGTTCTAAAATCTAAGTACATATTTAGTCATGTAAGAAGAACTTTTAAAAAATACTTACATAGTTAATGATTTACTTGGTCTTTGGTTGAAACCAAGAATTAATATTTGAAAACTACTTACAATAAGAGAATTAAATGAAGAAAAGGATCAGAGAACGTGATTTTCTGACTGTAGACAAAGACACTTCAGGAAAGACAGGACAGAAACCAACAATGGCAAGAGCCAGAAAGTATCATTGGAAGCACAAAGGGCAGAATTTCACGGAAGGTTTACTGTTCTTCAGTTACTGACATAACAAATTACTATAGACATAGGAGCTTAAAACAAAACAAATTTGTTACTGTGCAGTTTTGTTCTTCCAAATTCTCACACAGCTATCACTGGGCCAAAGTCAAGTGTCAACTCTGAGTGTTTTCTAAAGACTCCACAGCAGAATGGTCTCTGCTTTTTCTGGTTTCAGGACTAAAGGGTAGAATGTTCTCTGTCCTCTTCTAGCTTCTAGAGACTGTGTACATGCCCAACTCAGACTCATTTGTATTCCTCAAGTGCAGAAACATGGTTGCTCTATACCTTTATTTGTGTCTGTTTTTTGTTTTTGATTTGTTTGTTTTTTTTTTTTTTTTAGTCTCATCCTTATCTCCCTCTTATCTCTTTAGGACTGTCATGATTACATTGGGTCCACCCACAGACACCAGGGTGTCTTCATATAGTTAAGTCATCTTATCAGTAACTTTAATTTCATCTGCCAGATTAAGTTCCTTTTGTCATGTGACCTAACATATTTATAGTTTTTGATAATGTTTTAGTAGCAAGGCTTTATTCTGCCTATACAAATTTATAGGAAGCTAGGCATCATTAATAGCATCAAGATTCAAATGCACAGGCAGATTTTATCAATCATGTGCTTTTAGTTTTGAGCAAAAAAGTGTTGCCAGATTGCTTTGAGAGTGCTCAGGAGTGTGGGACTGAAATCCTACAGTCTGCCACTCTGAAAAGGAGTGTGGAACTGAAATCCTACAGTCTGCCACTCTGAACAAGAATGTGGGACTGAAATCCTACAGTCTGTCTGAACAGGAGTGTGGGACTGAAATCCTATAGTCTGTCACTCTGAACATAGGCTGAATTGGTGAAGAGAGAGTTGGTGACTACGGCTAAGGTGGAGGGAGATGATTGTATGTGTGAATGCAGATGCGGAAGTATATTGGGTTTTTCAACAGAATACTTAAAAATGAATGAGGAAATGAAAGACTGTCATGGTACTAGAAGAACAAAGTATATGAAAAAAGGTAAACTAAGACATGAAATATAGGACATAAAAATATCTTTATAAAAAATTGTCAAAGTTGGAAATAAAGACATTAAAATATCTCAACATCTGCGCTGAGGTAGGCAAAATGTTGTATCCTAACTACCATAACATTTTTTCTGCACTTATTAAATAAATAAGTGAATTGATAAAATTTGTCCTTTCCCTACTCTTCCTTTCCTAACACCATTCTCTCTTTTCTCCTGTTCAGTAAATTCTTTGTTGTTAGCCCACATGTCAGTTTCACTTTGAAAACTCTATCAGAAAATTATAACAAAGGAGCCAAAAAGATGTGTAGGAGAAAAGATAGCCTTTTTAAACAAATTGTGCTAGGGAAATTGGATATCCAGAGGACGAAGAATGAAAAAAAAATCTCTATTTTTTATCCCCACAATAAATGTCAGATCAAAATGGATCAAAGGCCAGAATTTTTACAAATTCTAGAAGAAAACATAGGCTCAACACTAACATATTGCCAAGGGTACCAACTTCGTTAACAAGAATTTTAAAATTTAAGAACGAAAATCAAGAATCACAAAGTGGGGAGGCTGGAGAGGTGGCTTGGTGGTTACTGTGCTTGTCTGGCATGTGCAAGTAGATGGAATCGAACCCCAGCACCCACATACACAACCAAGTGTCAGAGCAACGAAAACCATGTGAAAAACTCAAAGAAAAGTGATTCTCTCTGTCTCTCTCTCTCTCACACTGTCCTTCTCTCTTAAAAAAAAAAGTCAATAAGTGAGATAGCATCAAATTAAAAGACTTTCACACAACAAAAGAAACAAGAATGAACCTACAGTACAGGAGAAAATCTTTGCCAGTTTCTGCTTCTACAAGGAACTAAGAGCCAAAATATACAAAGAACTAAAAAACTTAACATTAATAAAAATGACCCAATTAATAATGGGCAAAAAAACTAAAGTTCTCAAAAGAAGAAATACAAGTGGTCAACTTCTATAGTTTAGATAAGAGGAATTCCTCAAAAGCTCATGTGTAAAACAATACAAGAAAGCTTAGAGGTGAAATAATTGGATTATGAGACTTTTTTATTTTTTTATTTGTTCAACATAATCTTATATATTGGAGGGAATCATTGTTGCATATTGATGCATAGATGGTTATTGACAAAGTAAGTTAAGGCCCATCCCAGTACAGGATCTCCCACCTAGACCACTCCCCACCCCGTGTCTCCTCTGCTTTACCCCCATGTTATAGATAGAAATAAGCATATGCATGTGTATTATTTTTTGAATTTTCTGGTCTTCTCTGTTTGCCTGTGTATACCTGGGCTTCTCATGGGAGTTGAGGGTTCCTAGTTGCATTGAAAACTCCCCTAATCCCTCTCTCCACCACAGCCTCCCTCCCTTCTCCCCTCAGCTTCACAGCTATGGTTTTCCCCGTTTATATGAAAATTCACAGAAGTTTATTTTATTTTTTGAGCTTAGCTAGCTTTCAATCTCTTTTAGATTCCACTTTAGCTTCCACATAGGAGAGAAAACATCCAGCCCAGAATTTGGGATATTCCATTCAGCATAATTTTTTCCATCTCCATCCATTTGGCTAAAAATGCCATGATATTATTCTCTCTAATAGCAGAGTAGAACTCCATTGGATGGATATATATATATCCACATATATATCCATGGAGATATATATATATATATATCCATATATATATCCATGGAGATATGTATATATATATATATATATATATATATATATATATATATCTCAGTATTTGAATGCACTCATCCAGCAAGGAGCATCTGGGTTGGTTTCATAGTTTAGCTATTGTAAATTGAGCTAAACATTAGCTCAACGTAAATTAAACATTGATGTAGCTGTGACTCTGTAGTATACAGACTCTAGCTCCTTTGGGAAAATATCCAGGAGTGGGATAACTTGGTCATAAGATGGTTTCAACCCTAGTTTTTTGAGGAGTCTTCACACTGCTTTCCAGAGTGGCTATAAAAGTCCACAGTCCCACCAACAATGTGACAGTGTTCCTTTCTTCCCACAACCCCTCCAGGCATCTGTTATTGTTTGTATTCTTCATTTTTGCCACTCTGACTGGAGTGAGGTGGAATCTTAGTGAAATTTTGATTTGCATTTCTCTGATTGCTATCATCTAGAGCACTTTCTCATATATTTATTGGTTTTTTGGACTTCTTCCATTGAGAAGTTTCTATTTAGTTCCCTAGCCCATTTATTGATTGATTGATTTGTGGTTGTGATGTTCAGTTCTTTCAGTTTTTTTGTATATTCTGGGTATTAGCCCTCTGTCAGAGGTGTAGCAAGCAAAGATTTTCTCCCATTCTGTAGGTTCTCTCTTGACACTCTTGACTAATTCTTTAGCTGTGCAGAAGCTTTTCAGTTTAATGTTATCTCACTCATTTATTCTTGGCATTAATTGTTGAGCTGTGGGTGTCTTGTTAAGGAAAGTGGTGCAGACACCGATGTCGTGGAGTGTTGATCCTACTTCTTTGTCAAGCAATTGTAATGTTTCTGGTTTAATTTCTAACTATTTGATCCATTTTGATTTGATTTTTGTGCAGGGTGAGAGATAAGGATCTAATTTCAGTTGTCTGCATATGGCTGTCTGGTTTGTCCTACACTATTTGTTGGACTGACTCTTTCTTACACTTTATATTTTCCCCCTTTGTCAAATATCAGATGGTTAAAGATTTGTGGTTTTGTCTCAGTATCTTCTAGTCTGTTCCAATTGTCTTCATGTCTGTTTTGTGGATTATGAAAGCTTCAAGCTAATCAGTAGATTGATCTCTTGGCAAGGTAGTAACAGCAGATAAGGTGTTGATTGGAGTAGGTGGGTCTTTGGGACATGCATTTGTGACATATTTTGTCCTTGGTGAGAGGAGAAGTCTCTCTCCACCTCCTACTGCCATGTTCTGGCCTGGCCTGTTTTCATCTTATACGCACTTGTACTATGATGTTCTGCCTCATCTTGGGCCCAGAGCATCATCTATGAGACTGAGACCTCTGAAGCTGTGAGCCCCTGATAATGTTTCCCTCTTATAATTGTTCTTGTCAGGTCTTTTGGTCATAGCAGTAAACAGTTGACTAAAGCAGAAATTGGTACCAGGAATAGAATTGTTGCTGTGACTAATCTGACCATGTGGTTCAGAAATTTTTGGATCTTTTTGGAATTTGTGGGAGGAATTTTGGAAAGTTCAGTGATGCAAGCTAGAAAAGCTTTAGAATGTTGTAAGTAGACCTTATAGGCAATTTTGGTGCTAGTTCAGAGGACCAGAATGACAAAAGGACTGTTGATAGGAAAGACTCAACTCATGAGGTTTCAGAGGAGAAAGAGGATTCTGTTGAAAATTGGAAGACAGGACATTCATGTTAACTCTGATTAAGAAGTTGTCTGCATTTTTGACCATATTTTGAGACTTGTTATAAGACTGAATTTAAAGTGATGGACTAATTAATCTGGAGGAGGAAGTTTCAAGGCAGCACAGTCTTCAGCAGGTAGAATGGGTATTGTTGATGGCTTTTAGCCAAATGTATTGTGATTATCAGGAGAGGAAAGCAAGAAGAAAGATTTGAAAAATTTGCAGTTTGGCTAGAAAACTGTGAGTAAAACTGGGGTTAAGGAAGGTATGGTTGTTGAAGACATTACAGTTACTAAAGAAGTGCTAGATACTTTACTAAGTAAGGTACTAATAATAAAGATGGCTTGAAGTTATCTCAAGAATTGGCAAGACCAGACCCATTGGCAAGACCTTAGACTCATGATATAAAAGAAGAGATTGGGGGGAATCTTCCTTGCACAAGGGGGCTTAGGAAGTTGATTCATGAGGCTCAGCCATCCGGGAATTCAGAGACTGCTTCATCCAGGGTCCTAAGAGACTTGGTTACTGTTCTAGGTGGCAGCAGACCTTGGCATCAACTGCATAGTGTTGGTTCTGCAGGAATGCAGGATGCTGGACAAGAAAAGTGCACCAAAGTTGGAATCTCTGCACCCTGAGAGGGCAATGTGTGGCGATGTGAGAAAGAAGGCAAAGCTTCAGTGGAGAACCGAGGATTAAGACACATCAGTACCATGGAAGATCTGCTAAGGAAAGCTGTATCAACTGAGCAGAGAAAAGCCAACAGAGAAGTCATGTACACTTCAATCAGCAAAGCCATAGAGGGAGAGCTACACTGATCCGTTGGAGAGGACATCACAACACACTGTATTCCAGATGACAGACAGGGAACTACAGGGCTTGTATGCCTTGCTGGACAGCCTTGCTTTGGTCCCCGTCCCTTCTTTCTGTGCCCCTGCTTCTTTCTTTGTAATAGAAATATTTGCTCTATGTATATATATTGGATGTATGTGACTTGCTTTGAATTTTATAGGGGCTCTCACTGAGAGTTTAGCTTGAGACTCAGAGTAGGCTTTGAACGTGGACTTTTGGGCAAAACTGGAACTGTTAAGACTATTGGCCAGGTGCAGTAACACAAAACTGTAACCCAAGCAACTCAGGAGACTGAGGCAGAAGGAATGCAAGTTCAAAGCCAGCTTCAGCAACTTAGCAAGGCCCTTAATAACTTAGAAACACCCTGTCTCAAAATAAAATATAAAAAGGGATGGGGATGTGGCTCAGAGGTAAAACATCCCTTGGTTCCCTGGGTTCAAACCCAGGTACACACACACACACACACACACACACACAACTTTCCCTCCTATTCCCCTCCCCCCAAAATCAAAGAACTCTTGGAAATGTACTAATTATATTTTTCACTGTGAGATGTGCATGAGCCTTGGGAGCCTATGGTGAAATGTTATAATTTAGATATTAGGTATCCCCAAAATCTCATGTGTGAGACAATGTAAAATGTTATGAGAGTATTAATGTAATCAGTATATTTAATCTCCTGATAGGGATTAACTGGGTGGCAACTGTAGGCAGGTAGGTTGTAGCTGGACATAGTGAGTCCCTGGAGGTATGCCTTTGGGATTTAAATTTTTTCCTTTTTGAACAGAACTCTGTTTCCTAGTCCCATGTACCCAGCTGCTTTCCTCCTGCACACCCTTCTACTATGATATTCTGCCTCACTTTAGGCCCAGAGCAATGGAGCTGTAAGTGTGTGAATTGAGATGTCTAAAACTGTGAGCACCAAATAAACTTTTCCCCCACTAAAATTGTTCTTGTCAAATATTTTGGTCATAACAGCAAAACATTTACCAAATATATTTAAAAATGTTCAACATCCCTAGCAATAATGGAAATGCAAATCAAAACTGCATAGAGTTTTATCTCAGTCCACTTAGAAAGGCAATCATCAAAAATAAAAATAATAATAAATGCTGGCTGGGATGTGGGGAAAAGGATACACTCATATATTATTGGTGGTATAGCAAATTAGTACAACCATTCTGGAGAACAGTATGGAAATTCCTTAAAAGACTAGGATAGAATGACCCAACTATCCCAATTCTGGGCATTTATCCAAAAGAACTAAAACCAGCAAACTACAGTGATACAGGCACATGAATGTTTATAGCAGCATAATTCACAATAGCCTCATTATGGAACAAGCCCAGGTATGTATCAACAGATGAATGGACAAAAAGAAACATTATACACACACACACACACACACATACACACACACACACACACACACACGGTGGAGGTCTACCCATTCGTAAGCAAGAATAAAATTATGGCAAAATCTGGTAAATGGGTGGAACTGGACAGTGTCATGCTACGTTAAATGAGCCAGACTTAGGAAGCTTAAGGTCAAATGTTTTCTCTCACATGTGGACCTAAAACTAAATAAGAAAAAAAAAAAAAAAAAGGAACCAGAGATCCCACCAAATAGAAGGGAGATTAGTGGAATAGTTGATGGGGATTAACAAGTGGAGGGATGGGAAAAGGGAGTAACTGGAGAATGAAATGGATCAAATTATGCTATTCACATACATGAATAACCACAATAATTCCATCTTTGTCTACCTGTAAAACACCAATTAAAAATTCAATAAGTAGGAGATGGCATGCACATGCGCTAAGATGCAGTTTCAAATCCCAGCACCACATATACAACTAAGTGTCAGAGAAACAAAGACCAGAAGAAAAAATAAATAAAGTTGATTCTATCCCCCACTCCACTTTCACTCTCTCCCTCTCTCTTAAAAAAAAGATCAATAAGTTAAAAGGAAAAACCAAGACTAACTGAATATAGGAAGGGACACACGGTATTCAAGAAGGGGAGGGAAAGTGGAAATAATCAGACTGAAATGGATCAAATTATATTTCATGCATGTGTGAATATGTCAAAAGGAACTCCACTTTTATGTACAAATATAATGCACTGATAAAAAACAAAAATAAATGTAGAAGCTAAAACGAAAAAATAGAAATTTTACAAGATAAAATTTTAAATATTTGAATACAAATAGAAATATTTAGAAGTAAACAGGTGAAAATCTAATTTAACTTGCATTTAAGGTTAACTTTAAAATAGAAGTAAGTTAAAACCATAAATATTAAAATAAAATACTTAAGATTTAAGGTTAAACTCGTGTGACATGAAAACAAGTTATGGTAAATGATTTCACTGCTTTTTCTGAAAAATAGTCTTTTGAGAGTAAAATGTTAGGTCAGCATATACATATTCTATGGTATCTCAAAATTGATAGTTTAGGAATTGAAGTCCTAGAGACTCTTCAAGGACATTATAGTACCCTAAACTTCATACTAGGTATCTGATATTATCTTCAAAAATCATTTTTCTGCTTCACGTGGTATCTTCAACTGTATTTGGGTTAGCACCTTGATTTTACCTGATGTCATGTAAATGTTTTTAATACATGATATTTCTTTGACAAGTTCCTGAATTCCCCTTAATTCCACATCACTGGATTATGAAGTTTATTTTTTAAAGTCATTGTCACATTTTCAGTTTTTGTTTAAAAATCTCCCGGTATCAACATTTCAACTTTGGTTAAGATGGACCTGCACAGATTAACATAATGCTGTGAAGGATCACAACCAAACCAGTGAATTCTTTAGAGAAAGCAACAGTAAAGAAACATAGCTATGTCCTTGCCTTGGGGGAAGAGTGCAGTGTATCAAGCTATCTGGACAAGGAAAAACCAGGGATTATGGAAAAAAATTGGGTTCTCATTATTCTCCTCAACAGAAACTAAAAATAAATTATAAATAAATGCTACAAGAGAAACTGCATATTTCTTTTTCAAATGTGCTATGATAAACTATATGTTGTGTTTATCATGTTTGACAACACAATCTCTCATTATAAAAGAATTAAAGACTTTTTCTCTTTGGATATTGGCCGATATTCAGTCCAGTGTGTAGGGGTAAAAATCAAAGCCTGAACTATATTAGAACTGCTTATTCTGAGTAACATGATGATAACTAGAGGCTAATTATAAAATTAAATATTATGCTCTAAGTGGATCTTTAGGAATCTCTACTTTAGAGGCATCATACAGTAGACTTGAGTCAGGCTACCAAGCATTAAACTCCAGTTTCACCACTGGCAAGTGTGAGACTTTGGGCAAGCTGTATGAATTATCTGTGCCTCATTTACAATATATGGAAACTGGAAATAACATCAGTACCTACCTCTCAGAGGCATTATAAGGATTAATTTCTAAACACATAAAATGCTTCGAATAATACCAGTTCAAAAGAAGTATTCATAATGAAGGGAATAACGGAGAAAATCCAAGATATGAAAGACTCGATTATTACAGTAATAGATTCTCTCAAAAAGGAAGTTACAGACCTCAAATCTGTAGTCAATGACATGAAAGGGACCATGCAAGAATTTAATAATAGATTAACTTCAGTAGAAAATAGAACCTCTGCCAACGAAGAAAGAACCTCCGAAAATGAAG
>PVKS010050034.1:0-11718 GCA_004027875.1 Aplodontia rufa
ATAGGCTAGGATGCACGAAATATCTTAAGATTATTATAGGACTTAGGATAACGTCAAAAGGTTGCAGTAACAATAGTTTTAGGTTAGTGGTTAATTAGGGCATTAGGGCATAAGGGCCTAGAACCTGGAAACACTTTAAACGGTTACAGATGGTCTATTTGGTTACTGAGGCAGATAATGAAGCATTGTTTATGCACCTATATAAAAGACCTCAACAATAGAGGACAGAGGCATTTTGTTCAAGCAGGGTGCTGCGTTTGCTCGCAACTTGCCTCCGACGTACAGGTCGTTCCTCCCTGTGGCCACTCATCCTTCAAGGACCCTAAGTGTTGCTGGGGCTGCCCATCAGCAGTGGGGGCCTGGAGCGGTGCTCAGCGTTGACAACACCAGTTCAAACCCCAGCACTGCATGTACGATGAAGGCCACATGAAAAACTAAAATTGTTTTTTTTTTTTTTCTCTTTAAAGAAAAAAATGTGCAAGAGGGCAGCAGGTGAAGTGGGATGGAGAACTTCAAACCTAGCTGTGGAGTATCGGTCTAAGCTGAGCAAAGCAATGTTGCAGCTGCCCAGGGCCACCTGCGTGGGCCTGAACCGGTCAACCCTGGCCAAAGTCTTCCGAGCACACCCGCGACAACCCCTGAGCGTTTTTCCTTTTCCCAGGGAAAGCTCTGCACCTTGAGTCTCAGCAGCACTCTCTCGGGCAGAGAGGGCTGGTGGACCTTCAGCTCCATAAAACCCCTTCCCGCCCTGCGGTCCGCAGCACCTGGTGCAGGTGCAGCACCGCTCTCCATGCACCGGGACCCACAAGGCTTCCACCGTGCAGCCACCCCGAGCTGCTCTTCTACAGGAACGGCCTCGAGGGGAGGCTCCTGCCATAAGCACCTCGTCCTTCTGGTGCAGGTTTGCCTGAGACCCCAACCCCACATGTGGGCAGGGAAAGGAAGCCTTTCAGAGGCTGCACTGGGTCTTCCAGCCTCTACCTTCCTGATGTCCCCATTCCCTCTGTTTTCAAAGCTCACAATCTGATTACCAACCCAATCCTCTCCTCAAATAAGAAAATGAGAGTTTTTCTTACCCATCACGGTTAGCACTTCCAAATCTTCCCTCCCCTGGAAACCCTGACTGGTAACCAGAACAACCTGTGCAGATGATGGAAGCTCAATTTCCAGCATGTGTGCACAAGCGGAAAACAACTTCCAGTCAGGCAGAAGCCCAGGGATGAACTCCTTCAAGCCACCCCCACCTTGTGAGTTGTAAATTTCCAAATTCACAGCAAGTTCCTAGCAGAGCTTAGCAAAGCCAGGTTCTGGGGACTCCCACGGTCCTCATAGAGCCCTCTGCTAGGAGGCAGTGTCCATAGCTTTTTGGAGGCTAAGACTGACCCAGGAAGGGTTCCTGTCATTTGGGAATAACAGTGCACTGTGAGTTGGCTTCCTTTGAAACATCCCCTGGACATGCCATTGGCTCTGCTTGCTCTGAATGTGGTCTCGTGTCCGGTCCTGGCCGGCAGGAACCGGACAAGGCTCTCATTTGGTGGCAAACCAAGATTAAACTAGACTCATGGCACTTAAGTTCTCCAGGCACTTTGTTTCTCCCTTTTCTGTGGCTAAAGGCCTCCAGGCACTTCCTGCTTTCCCTCTCTTCGAGTCAAGGCTATTTACATTTAGAGTCCTTGTTTCCATTGCCATACCAGAGTCCCTATTTCTGCAGCTGAGGCGCTTAGTACCTGCATTTACTACCGCTGCTGATCTCTCCGCAGTCTCTGCTGCTGCTGCTTCTCTGACTCTAGGCTTCTTTGCTTTCCTCCTGACTGCTGCTTGCTTCTTCCATGTTTCTTCTTCTCTGACTGCTTCAGGACAGGGCTGCTTGCTTCTCTACCTGACTAGTCACTACTCTATTTATCCATTACAACAACCAATAGGGATACAGTGCAAACACATTTATCCAATTGTACAAATGAGTGACCAAATAGCTTAGTCATGCGGTCAGGAAATTTACTAATTACAAGCCAGCTGGACCCCTTAGAGTTGTTTACCACCAATTCTTCTACAAGCCAGCTGGACCTCATGTTGGGGTTGAACCCCCACAGTTTCGGCACACTGACACCGAAAGGGGGAAACCAAGGCAGGAAGGTTAAGGGGCCCCAAGAACCATTTCCTACTAAGCCATTGTTGGTCTATTTGGAGTGACTTGTGAGCTAAGGACAGCCACAGCACTTTCCCTCACTGGTCCTGGCTGACCCTAAGGAAGGTTAAGAGCATATCTGGCACTTATGAGGCCTATTCTCAAGCCCTTAACCTAGCTTTACACTTGTGGTTTTGTATTATGTTTTCTTAAAGAGGAGTCCCCCAAATTGTACAAGTTCTTGGCCCCATAAAAATATCATCTGCCTCTGTTGCCTGGGGTCCACACTAGGTAAGATGAACTTATTTTTCCTAATCTGTAATGGGGACTGCTATGAGGGGAAAAATAGGATAATGGGGGTGGATTGACATATGTCATTTTTTTCTTTTGTATAAAAGAATGGTGTAGTAAACACAATCCTGGTTGATGGCGATGGTGTTTAGTCAAATAAGGATTCAATTCCAGCTCTCATTGATCCAGCCAAACTTTTCAGAGGCTCAGTACCACTACTAAGAGGGGACAATCTACTTAGTTTATAGAGTAATCATGACTATCTAATCTACTTATTTCTAAGTGTCTACTATATGGCAGACCATGTTCACACTTAAGGGATACAGCAGACCTCAGAGTTGACAAAGTCCCTGCAGGCATGGAGTTCATGCTGTGCAAGGGAAACAGAGCACAAGTGTATAAATGAGATGTGAGTTGTCAGGCAGTGATGGGTGCTGCTATGAAAAGAAAAGGGAGGGGACGGGGATGGGCCTAAATGGATACTTTAGATAGAATGGGTATTTTGGCCTCTCAGTGTGACATTTGTGCAGCAACTGGGATGAAGGAGCAAGTCAAGCAAACACCTGGGGAATGAGTACTTCAGGCACAGACCATTGTGGATACACAGGTCCTGGGAACAGGAAGAGGACATTGGTGTGCTTGTTAGATAGGTCAGTAGAGCTGGAGGCATGGCCAAGGGCCAGATTAGAGATGTGTTAAGTGATAAAGGTTTTAGTTAAATGAGGCAACAGGTATTTTGAATCTCAACTTCCCTATTTTTCCACCCCTTGCAAACAAATTGTATTGGGATTTTTATCATGATAACTAATACTTGTTTGTGCTCTATTGGTTTTAAAGAATAAACTGGTTCTCATTTATGGGCCCTCTTTATTTTGGGGTCAAATGCTCTGTGATCATTTGTAAATTACACTCTGAGATATGATTGTTTTGTAATAATCCTATTTTAAAAAATCACATCAGCCATTCTTTACCTTTTTTCCCCTCCTTTCAAAATTCTGGTAGGTGTGTGTTCCAACTCTGATAAGCAAGCCTCATTACTAGATAAATCGAATTAGAATTTTCCCCTTAATTCTAAGGGGGAGGGATTGTGGAGAACTGATGTGAGAGAAACCACCAGAGGGAAAGAGGTCTTTTTTCTTTTGAGAGGGACAGGGAAAATTTTATTTAACTTTTTCATGTGGCTTTTTTGATCCAACCCTTCATTGTGTCTGTGGTGCTGGGGTTTGAGCTCCCGTACTTGTACAAGACAGGCAAGTGCCAGAACTGCTGAGCCATTGCTCCAGCACCAATATGAGTGTTTTTTTTTTTTTTTTTGGAGAGAGGGATAGTGAGACAGAATTAAATTTTATTTAGTTTTTCATGTGGCCTTCTTTGCTTGGGCACTTTGTTGTGTATGTGATGCTGGGGTTTGAACCCGCATCCTTGAGCATGCCAGCCAAGTGCTGGAACTGCTGAACCACTGCTCCAGCCCAAAAGGAGTGTCTTAAAGTTGAGCACAATCTCTGGGATTAAAACATTGCCTTTGAAAGGCTAATTAGGAGACTTTAGATGACATGATTGGTCTCTGATCTGTGATTTTTTTTTTTTTTTGGCAAAACCTCACATCACCAAAAGCTGTCATCAGGATGTAGCTAAAGTCATCTAAAAGCAAAGCCTGTGCATGTTGTTCAGAGACCTACTTATGGAGAGATTTATGAAATCTTCCTCACTCTACCAGGAGCCCCCAGAGGAACAGTGACCTGTTGAACATGAGTTTAAGGGAGGAAGAGCTCATGGATCAATCATACGGTAGATTCCACCCTCTAACCCCAACCAGAAAATGGAAGTACTTCATTCCACCAGGCAGTGAAGCCTAGAGATCAAAAGTTAGGCTTTGGAACTACTGAGGTCTAAGTTTGAATCCTGCACTATGAAGCCGCCCCACCACTTGGAAGCGCCTTAGGGAAGGTGCTTCCTATCTCTGAGCCTCTGCCTTCCTCTCTGCAAAATGAAACTAATAACAGTACTTTTTCCAGTGGAACTGGTGTGAAAATAGATTCCCTGGAGAGTGATTAGCAAGGTGGAAACTATGGTTAAAACCTGGACAAGAAAGCAACCTGCTTCATTAGTAGAGTCAACATTTGCTCAGAGGTGCCAGGAGGCCTGAGATGTGGTCACAGTCTCTATGCTCATTGCTTGCTCGGTATTAATACAAAAGTGTGGAAAGAGCTCTGTTGGTTAGTGGCCTTGATTTACCAGGAAGAAAGAATTTCAAGGATACTGGAATGTGCAATGGTTCAGAGAAAAGTGGAAGGGGTGAACACAGCTTAGGCAGCAAGATACAACACGTGAGACTAATTTTAAAGCAACTTAAGTGTCCTCACTGTCTGTCCCCTTGGGCTCTTACTCTGAGGCTGCTGCAGTTATTCTCTACCAAGTCCCACAATGCCCACCTATGTCTTCCCACAATGCCCACCTATGTCTTCCCTCAGCCTTGTTCTTTCGCACATACTACTTCCCTTCCTTATTTTCTATTCTTTCTTTCCTTTTCTCTTCCTTGCTTCTGCTTCTTTCTTAGATCTGGCAGGGCCTTGTGCAGAGTGACCTTGGACTCTCAAGAGAACAGAAGAGATAGAGGGACAGATTCCACCCTTGCCACACCCAAAGCTACCCTGAGATGGATGCATTTCAAGACTATGACTCCATGTCTGTGTAAGCGAAGCCAGACCCTGCTATAATTCTTTCCAGTTCAGTGTCAATTCTGCTCCCCACCCTACCCCACTCCACCAAGGTGGTTCTGACCTTCCTGTTTCACTCTAAGAGCTTACAGTACAGGATGCTTGCTGGATCCCTATTCCTACTTCCCTCCTCCAAATGTGCCATTCCAAATCAAGAAAAATACATGTTTCATGTAGAACAAATATCCAAACCAACGAGGCCACTTCTAATTTTTTCCTGAATATGTAAATGTCCTTAAGACTAATGTGCTTTACTGTCCAGGCTACCCAGCTTCTCCCTCTGATAAAATGGGCTTCTGTGCCTGTACCTTCATATGTGTTAATCAGAATTTGTTTCAGATTCAGTGGTGTAAACTTAAAACTAAGAGTGGTTCAAACAAGATCTGAGTCATTTTTCCTTTTGAAGAATATAAAACTGGGGGTAGAAATTGTAAGGGAGTTCCAGAGGTTCATGGTGTTATCTGGTACCGAGACTTGTTCTCATTTTTCCCTCTGTTGACATTCACGTGTTGCTTTGTCTATGAAGGCTGCTTGAGTTCTAATCATTTCATCCCTATTCCAGGAAGCTGGAAGGAAAAAAGAATGCATATATGGATAGACAACAGTTTTTACCATTAATAAGTTTTTTTAAAAAAATTCTGTTGAGATGCCCCAATCGGTGAAAAGTCATTATTCCTCCCTCCTTGAAGTTCTCATTGCAAATGGGACACATCATGTTCCAGTTATTTAATGTTAATTATGTCCTTATGATACATCACCAATACTGGGCTTAGTATTTGAAACAACAAAAAAATGAATAACAGAATGTAGTTGTTCCCAGTATCAAGAGGCTTGTATAAAAACAATTATGATGCAGGGTAAAAGGTGCCATAACAGGTGAGGATGTGGACCAGGAGAATGCTGGAGGAGGGTTCCTTGCTGTATGGAGTGGGAAGGTATGTCAGGTGGCCGCACTCTCCACAGAGAATCTTGAGCAGGACATGGATTGGCATGCAGAATTCTGCCAAGTAGAGGAGAGAGGAAGGACTTTCAGGACAGAAGGAACATGGATGTGAATATAGTGAAAATTAAAAGTCCATGCACAGGCTGGAGCCATGGCTTAGTAGTTTTGGCATTGCCTGGCATGCACGAGGATATGGATTTGACCCCAGCACCATGTAAACAATCAGGTGTTGGAGCAATAAAAGCTGCTCCGGGCCAGCCAGATTCTGACCTGAGGGATGGGCTGGGGATGAGAAAAATCACAGGCCGGAAACCCAAAATGGTCTTTCTTTGTCCAAATTTTACTTTTCCTTTTTATAAATCCATACTTTACATCACTCTTTCGAGGCAACATTCATTTGTACTGTTATGACAAAAATGCCTAAAATTAAGTGATCTCAAGACAACACTACAAGACTCTACTTCAGAACAGACATAGACAGCAATTCATCACAGTTCTGAAGGCTGGGAAGTTAAGGATCAAAACATAGGCAGCCTTGGCTGCTGATAAGAACTCATCCTCCAAAGGAGCAGGGACACCATGTCCAGCAGGAGAGCATGAGAATTCTCTCCCAAGGAGGCAAGAGAGCTCCTTCCAAATGAGCAGAGACACCACAAGCACCAGCAAGTTGCGAGAGCTCTCTCCCGAAGGAAGAGCTCCAGATTGCTGGCTAGAGCCTCTTTTTTAAAGACCTTGACTCTGCCCCCACGAGGTCTCTCTACATTAGCTCATTCATTGCCACACCTAGATTTTGCAGGCACATTTTGATCAGTAGGCCTCTACGTGCACCCCTTGAATGATCTAGAATAATTGGCAGGTTCAACCAGTGTGAACCATCTGAAGCCCGTGTCAACACCCTGTTTTTCAAGCTTAACAACACACAATCTAGCAGCCCTTCCTGAAGGAGCTTATGTAAACAGCAACAAGATTCAGGGCAGCTGATAAAGCAAAGGTCAGACCCCAACAGTCTGGCATGCGTAAGGATGTGGGTTTGAACCCCAGTACCACATACACAATAAAATGTCTGAGCAAAAAGTCACATGAAAAACTAAAAGTTGATTCTCTCTCCTCTCTCTCTCTCTCTCTCTTTCTTTCTCTCTCTCTCTCTCTCTCTCTCACCCTCTCTCGCCCTCACCATACCTCTGTCAGAGGAGCTGAAACACCAAACCTCAGTTCTGGTGTTCCAAGAATAGAAAATTTAAAGTCATACACAAAATCCATGCAAGAGAATTTTATTATAAATGAAAGAGTGGTGAAAGTAAAGAAAAGGAGTAAAATTCAAGAAGAGAGCATTCTCAAGAGAGTGGGCCATCATTAAGCAGAGAATGACAAAGGAGACAGTGCTGTCTCCAAAATTGTTACTGTTTTAATTTGATTTGAAAATTGGGGTCCTCTCTCAGCAACATTTGCCAATCAGATGTTCAACTGCTCCTTCATGTCAGGCAGTGGAGTTTTTGACCTTAGTTGGTCCTCTCCAAAACTGTCAAGTGACCTTCCTACTTCTGGGGGCTTCATTTACAAGTCAATCCCATGTTAATGTGGGCATTGTGGTCAATAGTGCTCAAAAGTTACCTAAGTGCACCTGCATTATGAAAGAATTCCCTCTTCTGAGCTAGTAAGAGACACCAGGCACCAGTCGCTTTTAGTTTCATCACAACTTTTATGGGTCCTGTGGAGAGATAGTCCCATAGATCCTTTGATCTTGAGGCATTCTCCCTCTTTTGCCTTTGTTTATCCTCAACATTTGTGTACCAATGTTTTTTCCAC
Source organism: Aplodontia rufa (assembly GCA_004027875.1). Classification (NCBI taxonomy): domain Eukaryota; kingdom Metazoa; phylum Chordata; class Mammalia; order Rodentia; family Aplodontiidae; genus Aplodontia; species Aplodontia rufa. The sequence continues at coordinate 7,883 of PVKS010050034.1, forward strand.
AGCTTATCTGCCTTGAAAGTATCTTAAAGCAAACTTTAAGAATAAACCTGTGGCCTTGTCAAGCATCAAGTGTTTCACTGATCTTTGCTAGCCACTACCTAACACCTCTGTCTAGGGAGGAAATAACAAAAGCAAAAACAAACAACAAAAACCCCATTAACTATTTAAATGCACAAGTTCAAAGTGAAAAAGGGCCATATTTGTCCTAGTAAAATAGCACATGAAACATACCAAAGTGCACTTTCAAATCAGATCAGGGTTAATCCGGAGAGTTAAAGAATACAGGAGTCCATGAGATCTTCAGGAAAATAGTTCTTACTTTTCCTTATGCTGTCCTTCCATTTTCCTTCCTCAGGCCCAAATAGAAGAGGGAAGCTGCAGGAATTAGGGTGTTCCCCAATGTTCTAGGGTGCAGCACCCATTTTATATATTTATTCCCAGCATTTTAGGCCTATACTTGCATTGCCCCAAGTGAGAATGCAGACAGATCCCCTCCAGTTATCTAGCATGAGGAAGGAACTTCGCAGAGTTTCACACTACAAGAATAAATAGTCTTTTAGGTTCTATAGCCAGAGGCATGGATTTATAACTGTCAATTTTTTTCTTTCTTTCCTAGGACTATCTTTCCAAAATTTTAACAGGTAGCCCAGAGGGCTATCTAAGGAATTTTTAAGATTTTCCCCTTTGCTGGAATCCTTTTTCTCTAGAATAGAATTTTATTTCCCATCTCATTCCCCACACCCCAGGTGTGGTCTTTTGTTTGAGTTCCAAGAATTGTAACTTATAGGTTTACTCTTGAATGAAGTTTCTTTAGTTTCTTCCCCAGCCACTTCCTCCATTTCCAGCAGGCTCCTCTCTAGGGTTGCCAGCACTGTGGATTGGTTGTTTGTGTACTCATTGCATGTCTCAGGCACACTTGCACATCTCTTGGATGTCCTGAGCACTAAGGAAGAACTAATTTCTCAAACCTGAGATTTTCCTACCATTATTTCATGTTTGAAATTACCTATTCCTTGTGGTTCAAGCTTGGGCCCTCTCCCTGGACTGCTGATCCACTTCTGATCCACCTCAGTTCTTGGGTTTTTTGTTAGTCTGAGATCTCATAGTTCTTTCCCCAACTGAGAACACAATGACAAGGCAGTGGGATGGTCTCCTCTAAGGAGGGGATGATCCTGTGACCCCCTTGATGATCTATGGAGCCCCACATTGGGCACCAAATTGTTAGAAGTAAAATTATTTCAAATTCTGTGGTGCTGTAAGATAAAAAATCTTGCCCAGCTATGGGTGAGCAAGACCAACTTTACTTCTGCAAAAGGGTGCACTCACAAAGGGGATCAAGCACATTTGGGCAGGCAAGCTGCCTGCTTATTTCTCCAAACTGATGCAATGCTATCCTTTACTCTGATTGGAGTAGTTCCAGAGTAAAATCTGCATGATTAGTTAATTTAAAATTGGGGCAGGTACAGAATAGAGCCACAGGAGTAATGGGATATCTGATATGGAGTTTAACAATGGATTATCTCTGATTACATGGTTCCTGGCTTAAGATGGCTTCCTTTTATAAGACTAATTCTGAAAATGGACCATCAGACTTCTTATTTCTCACAATAGGTTGAGGCACTTCAGATTCACTTTGCAGAAAGATGTAGTGGTGCACACTTATAATTCCAGTGATTTTAGAGGCTGAAGGAAGAGAATTGCAACTTCGAAGATAACCTTGTCAAATCAGTGAGACCATGTCTTGAAACAACAACAAAAAGGCCTGTGAATGTAGAGAACCTCTGGGTTTAATCCATAATACACCCATGCTCACACCTGGTGAACATTTGAAATGAATCCTTTTTAAAAAAAAAAGTTGGTTTGTTTAGGTATTTCATGATAGAAATGAAATAAGTTCCAATACAATACAGTATTATCCATGAACAAAAATGGAAAAAAATTTACTTTTTCTTCCTCCATTCCTCTAATATTTGAAAATTATTCATAAGGGCTATTTAGGGGATTTATGTGTGTGTGTGTGTGTGTGTGTGTGTGTGTGTATGTATGTATATATATATATATATATATATATACACATATATATATATGTTTACAGAAATTCAATAAGAATCTTTTTGTTTTTCTAACAATACATAAGTAAAAAACATTAGCTGTATTACCAAGATGTTCAATGAAATGTAATGTTTAATTGTTAATAATCCCTTTACACAGGGATTAGAGTTATGGCACTGAGAATGGTACACTTGCCTGGCAAGTGCAATGACCCAGATTCAAAGAGCAGCACCACATACACAACTAAGTGTTGGAGAAACAAAGGCCAGAAGAATAAATAAATGAACTTTATTCTCTGTCTCAGTCTCTCTCCATTTTTTTCTTTAAAAAAATTTCCTTTGCACAAATTCAAACTCTGCTTTGGTATAACTATCTAACCACAAGAGGCTTCTAAGGAAACAACATGAGATTACTATATGATCATCACCACTCTTGCTTTAATTACATAAATAGGCAAAATTTGAGAAAAACTTAATGGGGAAAAGCAAGCATAAGAAGGATCTCACTACATGCACTCACTGCCATAGAGGGGACTGGCTGTCCTAGGATGTAGGGTATCTGGGCTTTGAACTTATAACATGCTTCAATGAAGCCCACATTAATAATCACAAATTCTGTATGTACTTATTTTTTTAAATAAAGAGAGAGGGAAAGTGAGAGAGACAGAGAAAGAGAGAAACAACTTTAGTTTTTCACATGGCCTTAGTTGCTCCAAAACTTAGTTGTGTACGTGCTGCTGTGGTTTGAACCCAGGTTCTCATGCTTGCCAGGCAAGCACCGAAACCCCTGAGCCACCACTCCAGCCCATCTGTATATACTTTTGAATGTGGTGGTAGTTTACTTTAATTTCTGTGTAGCATTCCATTTATAATAAATGGTGTCCATTTTATTTATCCTTTTATTGTTACATATTTGAATTGTTTCCAGTTTGCACATTTTGCTGCTGTAAACATTCTTTAGCATGGTGAATATGTACATATTCACATATATATATTCATATATATATATATATATATATATATATATTTACATGCATTCTTATTGTGGATGTGCTTAAGAATGAAGTCATTGAGCAACAACTACAATTTATGTCAATCTCTAAGAGATGCCACCAAAGAGTTTATGAACGTGGTTGTAACCTTTTACATGTATAAGGGCTTAGATGTTAAATGTCCCCAAAAATTCATGTGTGGATAATTTAAGAAAGTTTAGTGGTGACATGATTTTGTTATGAGATCCTCAGTCCACTCAGTGAATGAATCCCATGACAGGGATTAACTGATTAGTAACTGAAGTCAGGAAGGGTGTGGCTGGAGGTGGTGCATTATAGGAGGCATATCTTTGAAGTCTATATTTTGTCCTGGTGAGGAGAGCTCCCTCCGATTCCTGATCATCATGTCTTGAGCTGCTTTATTCCACCAAATTCTCACAATGATGTTCTACCTCAACTTGAACCCTGAGGAAAGGAGCTGACCTTCTTCCTCAGACTCAGAGCTCTGGCACTGTGAGCCTCAAATACACTGTTCCTCCTCTAATTGTTCTTTCAATATGTATTGGCCACAGCAATAAAAAGAAGTTGATTAAAAATGACATACATAGGGGCTGGAGCGGTGGCTCAGCGGTTTCGGCGCTTGCCTGGCAAGCACGAGGACACGGGTTCAAACCCCAGCACCACGTACACAACTGAGTGTTGGAGCAACTAAGGCCATGTGAAAAACTAAATAAAGTTGTTTCTCTCTTTCTCTGTCTCTCTCACTGTCCCTCTCTCTTTAAAAAAAAAAAAA
>PVKS010050035.1:0-11742 GCA_004027875.1 Aplodontia rufa
TGTCCCTCACTGGATGAATGGATCCAATAACTGTGGTACATATATACCATGGAGTTTTACTCAGCAATTAGAAACAATGATACTGCAGCCTTTGAAGGTAAATGGATGGCTATGGAAGAAATTATGCTGAGTAAAATCATCTTAACCCAGAGAACTAAAGGTCGAAATCTCCACTCATCTGTGGAGGCTGGAACTAGACCATGGCCATTCAGAAAGGTGGTTTATTATCATGTGTTAAATTCAGTTAAGGTGTAATGTTATACAGCCTAATACTTTTTTAGAGATATTGTGGGTAAGGGAAGGAAGGGATACTGGTGGGAAATTGGGGGGTGGCATTCCTGGTGGTAAATCTAGTATCCAGAAACTATACACACTTTATATTATTTTGTTAAAATAATAAAAAATATAAAGTTTAATGTAAAATATAAAAATAAAAATTTAAAAAAATAGGATCAGATAAGCTCATCCAGGAATCTTATAAGGTACCAAATAGGACTGATCAAATGAGAAGTTCACAAAGGCACATCATATTCAAACTGTGCAACAGGGAAATCAAGGAAAGAATATTAAAGCTGCAAGGGAGAAATGCCAAAACACATGCAGAGGCAAACCAATAAGGATCACCTCTGACATACCAGCTCAGACTCTAGAAGCAAGAAGATCTTGGAAGGAGATCTTTCAATGCCTGAAACAACACAACATGCAGCCAAGAATATTATACCAAGCAAAACTCAGCTTAAAATTTGTGGGGGAAATAAGAAATTTTCACGATAAGATAAAAGTTATCAATGATCTGATAACTAAAAGGAAAAATGAACTAAGACAAGGTTTAATGTAGGAACTATGTAAGGAAACAAGAGATGAAAAACTCTGGTAGCATTCATAAAGAGAAAGTCAGTATTACAAAAATTCTTAAAGATAAACTCCAGTTAGAAGAGCAAGCAAACCATCTTCAAAACCCACAAACAGGAAATGCAATGAATGTATAGACAACAAGAAAGCACAGAACTTACTAATAAAACATGTAGAAAATGAATCACAACCCCATAACTATCCTAGCTGAGTGTTACTGGTCTGAGTGCAACAATCAGAAGAACAGATTCGATCCACAAACAAAATCCAGCAATATGCTGTTTATAAGAGATATATGATACAGTCAATGAAGTCCAAAGATTAAGGGTGAAAGGATGGGGAAAATATCTACCAAGCATTCAGCTCAAGAAAGCAAGCTGGTATTGCAATACTTACATCTGACAAAGTAGATTTCAAACCTAAATTAATCAGAAGAGATAAACAAGGCCAATATATCCTAATTAAAGGGAAGATACAATAGAAAGCTATAACCAGAGTAAGTATATACTCTCTAAACACCAATGCTCCCACCCCACCTATGTGGCTAAACTAACATATGACATAAAATCACTTGTGGACCAACCCCCCCCCCCAAAAAAAAATCCTGATGCACCTCTTTCACCAACAAACAGATCATCACAACTAAAAAAAAAAAAAAAAAAAAAAAAAAAAAAAAAAAAAAAAAAAAAAAAAAAAAAAAAAAAAAAAAACAATAAATAGATCTCCATCCTAAACAATTCCAAAAATGAAAAGGAATCAACAGATGTCTGTAGAATATTCCATTCAAAATTGGCAGAATATACCTTCTTCTCAGCAGTGCATGGATCCCTCACCACAATAGATCATACTCTAGTTCACAAAGGAAATCTCAGCAAATACAAAAAAAGTAGATATTATTCCAAGTATTCTACCAGACCATGGTGCCATGACTCTAGTAGTACTTAATAGCAAAAATCATAACACAAAATGCAAATACATGTGGAGATTGAACAATATACTGTTAAATGAAGAATGGATCCAAAAATACATTGAGATTGAATAATACTCTATTATATGAAGAATGGATCTAAGAATATGTGAGAGGAGAAATCAAAAAATTTTTGGAAAAGAATGAGAATGAAGACAAAAAATATTGAAATCATTGGAACAGCATGTAAACATTCTTTATTTTTAGCATGAAAGCATTCTTAATGGAAAATTTTATAGCACTGAGTGCCTATATTAAAAATTAGGAAAGATTCTGAATAAATATGTTTATGCTCCATTTTAAATCCCTACAAAAGGAAGAACAATACAATCCCAAAAGCCAGCAGAAGACAACAAATAATCAAGACAAGAGCTGAAATCAATGAAATGAGAACAACAAAAATGGAAAAAAAAAACAACAAAAATAAGTAATGAAACAATGAGCTGGGTCTCTGAAAAAATAAATAAAATTGACAGACCCTAGCCAATCTCACTAAAAGACTAAATAACTCAATAGTAGACAATGAAAAACATGTAGCTATTAAAAGCATTACAAAGAAGAAAAGCCCAGGACCTGCTGGATGCCCCACTGAAATTTAATGCATTTATGAGCAGGAGCTGACTCTTGTCCTTATTAAGTTATTCCATGAAACTGAAAAGAGAGAAATCTCCCAAATATATTTGATGAAGCAACTATAACTCTGATCACAAAACCCAACAAAGACACATCAAAAAAAGAAAACTACAGACAAATAATCCTGACCAGTATTAACACAAAAATCCTTAAAAGGCTTCAAGCAGCCTGCAAAAGCACATCAAGAAGATAATCCACCACAGTCAAGTGGGCTTCATTCCAGATATGCAAGGCTGTTTCAACATAAAAAAATCAATGAATATATATATATACGTATATATATATATATATATATATATATAGAGAGAGAGAGAGAGAGAGAGAGACATTTTATATGTTATATGGTCACAATATAGAAGAATCAAGAGACCGGGTTGCAGGTTATGTGGAGGTAACTATTGTTTAGGATCAAAATCATATCATATTGGCAATCTATATGCATTTACCAAGGACTTGGGGGTGAATATTGTTGTAAATGGCAGAGCCTACTGAAGGACCATGGATGGGATGATTAACGGAAGACAACCAACTGAGAGACTAGCATACTGGACGAGTTACTACAGGGATGTGAGTCACCAAAGTAGAATGAGAGTGTCACATGTGTGAACCTATGATGGAGATTCAGGTAGCAAGAAGCTCTGTGAATGGGGAAAGGGGGACTGGCTACAGGGCTGAGAGTAGTTGGGTCAAAGATCAATGGTTCTGTGCCTCTGACTTGGAGTATGCCCACAATAGGGAAGGGAACTAACAGGCATTATTTGAAAAGCTGCAAGGTAGCTATGTCATCTAAAGAGAGGCAGGCTTCTAAGATTGTGATAGCAAACCTCAGAGAAGAGGTGAAGTCAAGTGATCTGCTGCTGTTTGTGATAAGCTTCCTGGGGAGTGGAAGTAGTACAGGTAGAACCAGAATATAGGCTGCAATCTATAGGGAGACTGGGGATGAAGGAGACTTGGACTTTACTGGATGAAAGGCCTGATGAGATGGGGTTTGGAGGCCCCATAGGAGATAAAGGATAAGAGATTCAGTTGGCAGCCTCCCTCTTAAGACTGGTCTCTTATGTTAATCATGATGGCAACTCTGGGTGCTGGGCAATATAAATGCAGCAGTGGTCTTGTCGTTGATGGAGCATATGGAATTTGTTCAATCTCCTCAACTTCGGTGCTGGTGTCAATATTCCTTTTACTAGGTGACAAAGTCTTTTTGTAAGGTTAATTTAGTCAATCATTTTTTGTTGAGTTCCTGTTGTGTGCTATGTACTGTTCTAAGCATATAGCATATATTAGTGAATCAGAGATCTCTGTGAAAAGAAGAAGAAGAAGAAGAAGAAGAAGAAGAAGAAGAAGAAGAAGAAGAAGAAGAAGAAGAAAAGACGAGGAGGAGGAGGAGGAGGAAGAGGAGGAGGAGGAGGAGGAGGAGAGGAGGAGGAGGGGGAGGGGGAGGAGGAGGAGAGGGAAAAGAGTTAACAAGAACCTGGATATAATTAGAATTACTAATGAGGAAGTTACCTCAGTCGTTTTTTAAACATTCCTTCACAAGGTTACTTTCCATTTGACTGATCCCTTCCCCATAATCAATGTCTCTTAAGGGCAGAAACAGAGTTGTTATAGCTGGTATAGATTGTAGGGTGCAAAGAAGTACTCGTCATTCATGAACACAGATTTAACAGATTTATCAAATTCTTGCCTTGTGCCAGACTCAGCTCCCTGCAAACCAGAAGGTACAACAATGATCTGGTTTTCAGATTGACTCAAGTAACTATAGTCTGATCCTGAAAAATGGCCAACAGCAAGCAAGTCGCACCCTAGCACTTTTCATTACCTGAAAGGAAGAAACATTGGGAAAGCTACCTTCCTGCAAGGTGCACATATTGGAAAAGATTCACTGAACACAGTGCAGGTCAGTGGTTTATCAATGACTCAGAGACTTGGGTGTAGCAAGTGGAAAAGAGGAACTTCTACAGACCCAGTTGGTCACCAGGGACTGCTCACCCCTCAATACAGCAGCAGGTGAGATGTAGTATTCGACTCACTCTGATTTGTTTAGCCACACAGAGATGAATGCACCTAGAGAAGCCATATTGGGTGAAAGCAGGTTCTCTTGATCTATGCTGCAGAGGAGGGGCAGATTCCCCCTTCCACCTATGAGGAGGTCAGTCTGTAGCAATTTATGACAAACAGGCAGGGAAACAGAGCTGGGAATCTAAGGCAGTTATCCCTACAATCCTGCCCAGATCGTACACTCTGCTGTGAAGGGGCAGAGTGCAAACAGGAGTTCTGCTCTGAACATGAACTGGGACAACTCCATGATATCTTTGCTCTGGAGAAGAGAACTTTGTTTCCCCTTTCAGCCCAAAGCAACATGGACTGCAGCCTTTTTGAGGATACAAGGTGGGCATAACTTTATATGGGACCCTCTTAACCTATGACCCCAGGGCAAATTTGGAGAGGAGAGCCTGGAGTCAGTGTAAGTATAGACTGAAGGACATTTAAACCAGTGATATTTGGATCCAGGAGTGAAAGAATTGTCTGAGGGCAAACCATTCACCTTCCTCTCCCAAGCAGCAAGCCACCAGACGGGGAAAGTATTCTAAGATAATTAGTCAGACTTTATTAGTGATCAGAAGGGCTGCTTCAAGTCCATACACCAGAGTTTTAATTTTTTTTAATGTGTGTGTGTGTTTTTGTAGTAAGAGTTGGTGATGTGGACCTGTTACTTCTTTCTATTTACTTATTTATTACCTTTCCCTTGAATACTTGCTTTACTGTAAATATTAGTACTCACCACACCCCCTGAGGCCAGGACTGTCAGGCCCACTAGTAATCCACTTTTCTGTTAACCACATCTTTCATATTCTCCAGCTATAGCCAAACCCTATTCTTCTAACACTCATCCCTCCCCCAACGTTATTTCCCCAGTCTCTCCCCCTCTCTATCCTCTTTTTTTATTTTTTTAATTTGTTTTATTTTTATTTTTATTTTTTACTTTTGGTAATTGGAATATTCTTACAGTTTATCTGTATTTGCTTTCCTCTGGCTTCATAATCACAAGGCTGTCTACCATCCTACCTCAGTTCATTACTCACAGATATCTGTAAGCTTAAAACCAATTTGCTCCATCTGGAGATGATTGCTAATCACCTCTTTCCTTCCATAGGTGATGACTAGTAGTGCATTGACTACATAAGGAACAGATTAACCACTGTTTATAGTATGTTTTAGCTAAACTTATTATTTATTCATACTTACGAAAGGACTCAATGGAAATTCAAAATGAATGCCAAATTTGATATTGCTTAGTTGCTTTTAATCCAGTTGTAGTCTAATGGTTCATAATGTTGTAAAGAAAGATAGTTAATAATCCTACCATTCCACTCATACCTTGTAAAATTAACATGGTAACAGTTTCAGAAGGAACAAAGTTACTAGGTTAATGATGTTTATTGTACCCATTGACTACTCATATTTTCTCTTTTGCCTAATCTTCTAAGGTATTAGAAATTGCAAAGGTGAAAAATTAATCACAGGCCAGGGAGCCTGCTGTTAAACTCAACTTCTTAAATTGCACCCAGCACAAGTTACTGAAGAAATAAAACCCCCAAAACTCATCAATATCACCAAAGTAAAATAACCAAAGAAGCCTCACAGGCCCACCCCCCAGCCCTGAAAACAAGGAAAAAGGAAGCAATCCTCTCCCTCTGACCCACAATTTCCCAGCCAAGGAGTCCATTTTTATGGTCCTGGATGTAAACCTAGATAAATTTAACAGAAATATGATTATTAAGAACACTCAAAGAATTAAAAGAATACTTAAGGAAGAAAATAAGAACAATTTCAGAAGCTGAGAGACCACTTTGATAAAGAGGTAGAGATTCTGAAAAGATATGTAGCAGACCTCTTAGAATTGAAAAACCCAGGAAATCAAATTAAAAGCTCAATGGAAGATATCAATATCAGAGAAATCTCAGTAGAAAATAGAACTTCAGCTCTCAAAGAACAAACATCAGACAACGAAGACAGGCTGAGCAATGTTGAATCCAAGGAGGATAGACAAGGAAAGAAACTTACTGAGCATGATCAGAACTTCTAAGAAGCATGGGACAAGATGAGAAGAAATACCTCGGAGTTATTGGGGTAGGGGAAACAGAACAACAAATGACAGTATAATGAAACTTCTCAATGAGATAGACAAAGAAAATTTCCTCCATATCAGAATTGATACAGATATTCAAATTCAAGACACCTATAGGACACCAAACAGACCTAGCCAAATGAGAAACTCATTAACACACATCATATGCAAAATGAATAACAGAGATATAAAGGAAAGGATTGTAAAAGCAGTAAGATAAACACCAAATAAAATTCATAGAAAGACCAATAAGGATTACGGTGGATCTTTCAGTTCAGACAATAAAGGCCAGGAGAGCATGGAATGATATTTTTCAAATATTGAAAGAAAGTAATTTTCAGCCAAAGATACTATACACTGCAAAATTCAGTTTTAAATGTGATGGAGGAAATAAAATACTTCCATGTAAGAACAAATTAGCAACATACATGAACACAAAACCAGTTCTATGGAGAATACTCAAAGACAAATTTCATACAAAGGAACAAGCTAACAACTCTCAAAGCCCATAAATAGAGGAAAGTCAATAAAAGCATAACTAAGTAAAAGATATGCAAGATGGCACAAATATAGCAAAGTTCACAAAGCCAGGGACCCAGATTCACATATTCATTCTAAAACTGAATGTGAATGGACTCAATGCCCCAATCAAAAGACACAGATTAGAAGACTGGATCATAAAACAAATTCTAACAATATGCTGCTTATAGGATACACACTTCACAGCCAAAAATAGACACAGATTGAAAGTGCAAGGTTGTTAAAAATCCTAGCAGGCTTGTGGCCCAAGAAAGCATGATGGATTTGTGATCCTTACATGTGACAAAGTTAATTTGGACCAAAAATTAGTCAGAAAGGATAAATAGATAGTAAAAGTAACAATATATCAAGAAGACATAACAATAGTTAACATTTGTGTCCCCAATTCTAACCCTTTCAAATATGTGGAAAAAGTGCTCAAGTGCACTAAGCCATTTATGAACCTCAACACAATAATACTGGGAACTTTAATATATCACTAACAACAATAGAGAGATCATCAAAGAAAAAAATTAATAAAGATATCTCTAACCTAAACACCTCTATCAATCAATTGCACTTAACCGACATTTACAGAACATTCCATCCCAAATAAGCTGAGTTTACCTTCTTAGCAGCACATGGAGCGTTCTCCAAAACAGATCATATCCTAGTCCACAAAACTAATCTTAGCAAATACAAAAAAGTTGGTATAATCCCATGTATCTTTTCAGACCACAAAGTTATGATCTTAGCAATTAAGAGCAAGAAAAACAACAGAAAGTACATAAAGACTTGGAGATTAGATAATACCCTCTTAAGTAAAGAGTGGATCAAAGATGAAATGAGAAAAGACATCAATAAATTATTAGAAATGAATGAGAATGATGACACAACATATCAAAATCCCCAGGACAGTATAAAAGCATTCTTTTATTATTTTTCTTTTTTAGAGAGAAGGAGAATGAGGGAGAGAGAGAGAGTCAGAGAGAATCAATTTTTATTGAGTTTTTCACATGGCTTTCATTGCTCTGACACTTAGCTGTGTACGTGGGTACAGGGGTTTAAACCTGTGCACTCATGCATACCAGGCAAGTGCCACAACCACTGAGCAATTGTGTCAGCCCAGGAAAGCATTCTTAAATGGTAAACTTATATCAATGAGTACCTTTATTAAAAATCAGGAGTGAGACCAAATAAACAAACTTATGCTCGGACTCAAATCCCTACAGAAAGAGGAACAATCCAATCTCAAATCCAACAGAAGAAGGCAAGAAATAACCAAAATGAGAGCTGAAATCAATGAAATTGAGGGAAAAAAGTACAAAGAATCAATAAAAGAGAGTTGCTTCTTTGAAAAGTTAAATGAAACAGACCCCTTGCCAACCTCACCAAAAGGAAGAATGAAATGAAGCAAATCAACCCAATCAAAGACAAAACTGAAGACATCACCCCTGACTCAACAAAAATCCAGAGGAGAATCAGAACCTATTTTGAAAAACCGTACTCTCCCAAGTCTGATAATCTGGAAGACAAGGAGAAATATGTGCCAAGTTCCCAAATTAACACAGGAAGACATTGAAAATTTAAACAAGGGATTCACAGAACATGGCTACCACCCCACCATCAGTGACCCCAAGATGGTCTTGAGAAATATTTCATGCTGCAGGAGTGGAGGCGGTATCCTACGGTAGGACCAGCTGTCACTGTGGGGGAGAATTACCCCTCCACACTAATTTTTTAACACCAAAGGAAAAGAGTTTTGCATTAATGAATTTAAATGATGAGTTTGTTGTGCCCGCTCCATGGGCTCCACAGCCAGAGGAGGGGAACTACCATGGAGGGGAGGAAACAACACAAGTAATCTAACCTGGTCTCAGCAGGCAATGCCTTCTAACCTGCTCACTCAATTTGCAAGAGCTAACTGTATAGCTCTGGGACTTAATTGCATGCAATAGTGAACTTAAGACTGTCCATGCACTGCAGCCGGCTGGCTCTGCCCACCATTTTAAGGTTTCCCTGAGGGTGGGCCTGGTCATTCACATGGCAAAAGTGAAACCAGACCCATCCTCTATGCCCCCGAACTAGGGACCTCAGTCGCATGGTCAGAACAATCTTAAATGCCCTGTGACATGGCCATCTGCCCAGGGAGCTGTGTGGATCAGGGAACCTCCTCTCCAGCTCCAGTAGCTGCCAGCTTCACAGCCAGGGGGAGGGGAGCTACCCCGGAGGGGAGGAACTACACAAGTATTCTAACTCAGCCACGGCAGGCAACACCTTTTCACCGCACTGTGCTCACAGTTTGCAAGAGCTGAGTCTCAAGCCCTTTGACTTAATTGCTCACAATAGCGAACCTACAGATGTGGCTGCATCACAGCTGGCCAGCTCCGCCCACCATTTTGAGGTTTCCCTGAGGGTGGGGCTGGACTATCACTCCGCAAAGTGAAACCAGATCCATCATTTAAGCACGGACTTGGGACCTCAGTCTCCACGGACAGAAAAACAGAATTTACCGCCCTGTAATCGGGCCTTCTGCCCAGGGGACTGTGTAGAACTGCAAATCTTCTCTCCAACTCACAGGTCTTATAGGCAATAATCTCCTATAATCTCCCACCCTCTTACACGCCCTAACAGGAGGAGTCTGTGAACAGATCTCAGCACAGTAGGGCATATCCTTCCCAAGATCACCTGCCTCAGCATCTCCAAAAGCTGCCTGTAACTCTCTAACAAGGCAGGGTCTGACATTAGCCTCAGGAACCTTTGAACAAAAGGGGCAGCCTGGGCTCTCCAGCCTCTGAGTTCGCTGAATAGCCAAGTTTCCATAGGTCCTGAGCTCTTCAGGAGGGACGCCCCCTAGTACTTGCAATTGGGAACCATATAAACACTGGCACAGCCTGACAAAGGATGGATAAAAGAGGCAATGAGAACAGAAATCAAGAAATTCTTGGAATTGATTGAGAAAGAGGAAATAACATACTGAAATCTCTGGGACAGTATGAAGGCATTCATACGAGGTAAATTTATAGCACTGAGTGCATACATCAAAAATCTAGAAAGAGACCAGATAAATAGCCTTATGCTACAATTCAAATGCCTGCAAAAGAGGAACAATCCAATCCCAAAGCTAATGGAAGACAGGAAATAACTAAAATCAGAGCTGAAATTAACGAAATTGAGAACAAAAAAACAATACAAGTTAAAAAAAAAAGAGTTGGTTTTTTGAAAAAATAAACAAGATCAACAGACCTCTTGCCAACCTCACTAAAAGCAAGAACGAAGTAAAGCAAATAAACAAAATCAAAGAAAAAAAAGTGATATCACCATAGACTCAACCAAAATCCAGAAGATTATCAGAACCAATTTTGAAAATTTATACTCTGCCAAGTCTGATAATCTGGATGACATGGACAGGTACTTGGATACATAAAACATCCCCTCATTAACACAGGGAGACACTGAAAATCTAAACCAACCTATCACAGATAGTGAAATCAAAACTGCAATCAAATCTCTTCCCCCCCAAAAAAAAAGGCCCAGGACCAGATGGATATATGGCAGAATTATACCAAACTTTACACCGATCCTCTACAAGCTCTTCCATGAAATTGATGGGGTGGGAGCACTCCCAAACATTTTTTATGAAGCAAATGTTACACTGATATCAAAATCCAACAAAAAAATGTCAAGAAAACAAAACTACAGACCAATTTCCCTGATGAACACAGATGCAAAAATTCTTAATAAAATTCTACCTAATCAGATCCAAAAATACATTAAAAAGATAATATATCATGATCAAGTGGGCTTCATTGCAGAAAAACAAGACTGATTCAACATTTCAACATACACAAATCAAGAAATGTAATTCACCACGTAAACAGAATTAAAAACAAGAATCATGTATTCATCTCAATTGATGCAGAAAAGGCCTTTGATAAAATTCAACACCATTTTATTCTGAAAACTCTGGAGAATCTAGGAATCAAGGGAAGATATTTTAACTATGTTAGATCCATTTATGTGAGACCCATAGCCAACATTATCCTCAATGGAGAAAGACTGAAAGCATTTCCACTGAATTCAGGAACAAGACAAGGTTGTCCATTCTCACCACTCTTATTCAATATAGTCCTTGAAACCCTTGCCAGAGCTATCAGGAAAGACAAGGAAGTCAAAGAACTCGTATAGGAAAAGAAGAAGTTAAGTTATCTCTATTTGGTGATGACATGATTCTATACCTAGAAGACTCAATAAGCTCAACCAGAAAATTCCTAGAGCTTATAGGCAATTTCAGCAAAGTGGCTGGTTATAAGATCAATACCAGTAACTCACTAGCTTTCCTTTTCTTCATCAACAAATCTGCAGAAGAAGAAATCAGGAAATCTCTCCCATTCACAATCTTCTCCAAAAAAAAAAAAAAAGAAAGAAATACTTGGGCATCAATTTTACAAAGGATATTAAGGACCTCTACAATGAAAACTATCAAACACTAAAAAAAGAAATTGCATAAGACCTCAGTAGATGGAAAAACATTCAATGCTCATGGCCAGGCAGAATTAATATAATAAAAATGGCCATTCTACCCAAAGCCCTATACAGATTTAATGCAATCCCCATCAAGATATGAATGTCATTCTTCACA
>PVKS010050037.1:0-11718 GCA_004027875.1 Aplodontia rufa
CTTCCTTCTTGGGCCACCTTCCACTACCTGACTAGCTGCTACTCTATTTATCCATTACAATAGCCAATAGGGGTATAGCGAAACACGTTTATACTATTGTACAAATGAGTGACCAAATAGCTTAGTCCTGCGGTCAGGCATTACGTCATTAAGGAAGATACAAGCCAGCTGGGTCAGAGTTGTTTACCACCAATTCTTTTACAAGCCAGCTGGACCTCATGTTGGGGGATCCCCAACATATATCCTGTACTGTTGTATCTTAAAAGTGTACACTTTTTTTTAAATTTTTACAGGGGCTCACAGCTAAAAGTTGTTTGCCTTGAGTCTCAGAGAAGACTTTGGACTCAAACTTTTCAGTAATATTGGAACCATTTAGGCTTTGGGGACTTTTGGAAAAGGACTAAATTCATTTTGTATTATGAGATATTAAGGAGTCTTTAGAAGCCAGGGACAGAGTGCTAAACTTTGGATCTTAAATGCTTTCCAAAGGCCTGTACGCTGAAGACTTGGTCATCAGCATGGAGTACTATTGGGAGGTGGTGGAATCTTTAGGTGGGACCTACTGGAAGGAAGGTAGGCCACAGGGGCTCCTCTCTTCAAGGGAATACAGGGAGCTCAGCCCCTCCCCTTTCTATTTCTTATGTGCCATGACTTGAACATTTTTGTTTGTCACAAGCTTCATGTCATGATTAATTGTGTATTATAGGCCCAAAAAACCAAGGGCAACTGACTATAGACTGAAAACTCTGCAATAGTTAGGCAGTTGATGATCTCAGTTATCTTGTGTTAGTGATAGAAATATAACCCATCTATATAACTATTGCATTTTAATTTAAAGATACTGTTTATATTTTTTGTTTATCCCTCTTTTCCTTTTGTTTTTTAGTTAAATAAAAGAAAATTAAAGAAATGTTTATGTGAGAATTATTTACCTGTTCCCTTTTCCCAGAAAAAAATATCTGGAAGGTATTGTGGAGCACCTTTTATGACAGATAATACTATTTCTGTGATTTGTAATGACATCTTTTCCATATAGCATTTTCAGCATACAAATGGATGGAGTTGGATCTTTCTTTTTTTTTCCTGTTGGCTTATTATTTTTTAATAGTGTGCCACTATCACACTGTCTTAATTAGTATCATTTATAATAACTCTTTATATCTGGTGTTTGGAGTCTTTGAAAGTATCCTGACCCTTCTTGACCTGCTCTTCCATGTATGTTTTAGATTCAGTTTATCAAATCCCATGGGGGAAAACCAAAAACAAAACAAAACAAAACAAACAAACAAACAAACAAACAAAAAAAAAACAACAAAAAGCCCTACTGTTATATGGCCATTGACTTCTAAAAAGATCTGAACTGTAAAACCCATTTGTTGAGAACTGAAAATTTTACTAGAGCTTTATGATCTGGAGACTACTTGAGATTGGAACTTAAAACAAACAGGAATAAAATATAGTTGTTATCTTTATTTTCACATGCTCTTTTAGAAGCATTTAGGAAGCTTGATTGAAAATAAAAAGAATAAGTGGCTCAGCGGTTATGGTGCTTACCCAGCATGCACAGGTATTCGAGTTCAAACCCCAGCACCATGTATGCCGCTAAGTTTTGGAGCAATGAAGGCCACATGAAAAACTGAATTAAAAAAAAATTGCTTCTCTCTTTCTCTCTGTCTCTCTCTCACTGTCCCTCTTTCTTTAAAAAAGAAAAGAGAAGAATATATATTGAAAATAAAAAGAATATTAATTAGAAAGAATATACAACTTTCCAATATTTTGGTGTCAAGAATAGGACCCATGTGTTTGATGTAGCTTTCTACCTCCTTTAAGGTGTTTCTTTTCAATATGCAATATGGGTTGCCTCAGTGACAAATTTTACAAGTTGTGAAGAAGTGAAAATTGACAATGTATCTCAACCAGATGGGTACCATGGACCCAAAATGAAATGAATTGATGAATGAGAATCCATGGCTGATGATTTAGATATCACTGAAGAAGACTATAGCTATACTATAACTGTATCACCATTAATTTAAAATTGGAGGATCTAAATGCTTAGGGATTGTATTAGTTATCTACCACTGTGTAATAAATTAACATATGCTAATAGTGGTTTGAAACACAGGTCAGGGATCCAAGCATAATTAGGTCTTCTGCTCAACTCTCATCAGCCATCTATAATACCATGGACTGAACCACATTTTTATCTTGACGCTGAGCTGAGGAAGAATCCACTTTTGAGTTCATGCAGGTTGTATCAGATTCATTTCTTTGCTGCTGTGTGGTTGAGGGCCTCAGCTTTTAGCTGTCTGCCGTGGAGGATACCCTTGGTCTTAGAGGCAACCTAAAGTTCCTTGCCACATGGGCATCTTCAACATGGATTTTTGCTCTAAATCAGCAAGGAGAATCTCTGATCTATACAGGACCCAATCCTTCTTCGAAGCACTTTCACCTGATTCTGCTAAGTGTGTCTTGGTTATTATACTTTCTGGTTTACTCAAAATCAACTGGTTTGCAGTTACTTACATTTGCAGATCTCCTTTGTCTTTGCCAAAAGAAAAAAGAAGTCCTAAATCCTGCCTAAAATAAAATGGAAGAAAAATTCTCACCTGTGGTTACAGTTCCAGTGATCTGTTTCATTTTGTTTCCAGAAGGGGAGAGGCTTGCTTGTTTAGGGGGTGATGTGGCTCCAGCTCCATTTGTCCTGGTTGCGTTTGTTAGAAGGTAAACACTGCTACATAAGGAACAGCCTCACCTTGCTCTTTCATCCACTCAGAGAATGGGTAGGGAGTGTAGGCACATGGCCCCTTCAGGCATTCCACAAAGGTCTTTTTGTAGTCAGCAGCCCAAGAAAGAGTTAAGCCCTGACTTTGTTCCCAAGCCAGGAGTTTTTGAGTAGACGCTTAATTGTGATTAGAGGCTTATGTTTAGAGTACAGGTTTAGCAACTTGAAACATTCTGACACCAAATTTCTTAAGCCTGCCCCCAGGACATGAATAAAAGGAGTAGTGAGATGCACTGTTGGTACAAACACCGGATAGACAATTGTCTTCCTGGACATGCTACCGTTCACTGGTACAGGTGATTCTGTTTGTGGCATTTATGCTGTACATTGCTCTTCACCTTTCTGGCCCCAGCCTGGGAAATACTTTCTGTCACAGCAGGGCTTAGTGCCTAATAGCAAGAGAAAAAGCAATTAGCATTTCCTAACAGCTAACCAAACACAAAAGCTTCCCCCATCCTTGGATGGAACACCTTTGACCATTCATTGCTCCTCTGCTGTAAAGCCCAACACCTTACAATTTGTGCTTAATTGCATAGGAAAAGGGAAATCTGTTTCTCTGGGAGAGCCTCTGAGAACCTGTTGGGGAAAGCTTTCAATTTTAATTACAGAAGAAATACTGGCTGAGTTGATGTTGAATGGGAATTACCTTTCCCTTTTTTTCTGATTTTGCAAAACAGCTGGCCAAATAGAGCACCACCGCTCTGTTTAGGAAACCTGTGCGGGGTGGCTACAGGCCTTGCTGGGGTTCATTTTGCAAATCAGCTTGAAAGATTTCTTTGGGGCTTAAGGAAGCTAATTTAAACATTGCCTGTGTACAGAAACTTTAATCCCTCTTAATATGTCAGCTGTGCCATCAGAAAAGCACACCTCCTGCTCTGGCAGACTGCAGAAGAAAACCAATACCGTCTTCATTATTCAAACCATCAGCCCGTAGACAAAGGGGAGAAGCAAGGAACAAATCATCCAGGTGACACCCAGATCTTTCCTATTTCATCTTGACAGGGTTTTGTTTCAATGCCACGTTCCCTCCCTGTCCTCCTTTTCCAAAGCTATTGCCTCCTGTTACTCTTTATGGTAATTGAAGCTGGGCCCCAAAGCCCTCAGAGGCATGTATCTTCTTCTCACATGAGTGACGCTTCAGTGATAAACTTGAACTTAAAGTTACTGAGGCGGAACTGAGGGTTCATTTGATAGCTAGTGGTTTTCAGCAGCTCTGCGGGGCTTCAGGGACGCAGCGTGAGGTAGATTGTTAATGTCCTGTGAGGGAAAACAATAACACATTTCATTAATGCGTTCGTGTGTGAAGCATCCATTAGTGCACTGGAGGTATTAATGACGTTATGCTTTAAACTGACATGTGGAGCATGACAGGAATTGCAAGGTCGGATGGAACAGATGACATGATGAACAAATATTTGAATGGCTTCATTTGCCTGCGGGTCAAATGGTGGGTACAATGAATGGAGGGTGTGGGGCACTGAAGGGATTCCTTTTGTTTTAACATAGACCAGTGGAAGCAAAAGGAAGAAAACATGTGCGTGCACTTGTGTCCCTTTTAAGAACCAGGAAGGTGGGGGAGGCATGCACAGAGAACAGACAGGACCAGCCGAAAGCCACAGGTCATGTGATGGTTTGATGGTGCTGACAGGACAGCCTCCTCAGGCAAAAGCTGCCTCCGGAGAACCCCTCATCAAACCAGGATGGAGACTAGGCAGTACATTCTTTGCACAGCCCAATACTGACGGACAATTGCTGTCCAATACGATTGTTCTGATCCTCATGGAGCACCTGGAGAACCAAGGTAGTTTTGCATGGTACTGGGAGAAAAGCACGAAGAATCAGTTTTCACATTGACCTTGAGTAGCAGAGAGTTTGTTGAATATTTTACATTTTTGTAGAATATAACAGGTGTTGAAAGGCCCATCAATTTAGAGAAAAAAATGCCTATAGTGATATCAATTTGGATTTGCCAAAACATAGTTCTGGTTTATGTCTGTTGTCCCAGCATAATGATTGGGACTTTTAAAGGATCCTAATTTGGGGTAAAAGAAATAGCATTAGAAGTCAGGATAGTCATTTCCACGGTAATGTTCTGTGTCTTTTTCTGATTGCTGGTTCCATGGCAGTTATCACTCTACATATGATTTGCACCCTTCTCTGTAAGTATGTGTTATCTAATGCTTCAATGAAACTCTTGAGATGTTCCTCTGGGAAACATGCCAATACTGTGCCCATCATTCCCTCAATACCCGTTCTTTTCACCAAAGTAAGAGGATCAATGCATACACATCTTAGCACATGACATTTTAGCTCAGTTTAGTTGACTGAGTAGGACTGACCACTCCTTGATCAAGGTCACAAAGACTGAAAAGGCTGCCAAATGAACCGTGTATGCAAAGACAGAGTAGAGTGGGGAAGGTCTGAGAGGTCCTCAGCATGATGACTCAGACCAAGAGCCTGGGCTACAGCTGTGAAGAAGTGTGATACTGGCCAGAGAAGCTTGGTATTTGTTCACAATCTCAGTCCCAGGGATGGCTACATTTAAATAAAGTTCATAGTAGTGTAATTTATTGAATTGACTATAAATCTGTATTAGGCAGTTTCTTTTTAGTTTTTGCTTTGATAATAAGATGTAGAAAAAGTATTTGATATTTTTCCTGCAGAAGCTGAAGGCTCATTTGGATTCTGAGTGGGGTGGGCGCCACTGCTGCAGATCAGGTGGGAGATGTCAGCTGCATACATCTCAGGGTGACAAGTGTAATTTAACATGAAAGATCTAAGTGTTTGGCAGCTTCTCTATGGAGGGTGCCCTTTGTTTTCCTTACTCAGATTCCAATCGTCTTTCCCAGCCAGAGAAGACAATTCCCTGAACACTGTTCTAAGGCAGGGTAGGGCTGACCTGAAGCTAAATTAGCAAGAGAGCTGGCTTCACATGCGATGAGAATCTAATGCCAACTTGGACAATCTCAAATGGCAATCTGCATACAACAAGGTGACTGCATAATTGGACTTTGTACATTCCATATTTCTTTCTTTCTGAAAGTAGATTTTTAGATATGTTTTGTACTATTCTGAGTGACCAGATATTAGGAAAAATGTGAACAAAATTGGAAGAAAATTAAAGTGTTGGCAGCAAGATGATGCTCCCCAAGAACTTATCTAGTCAATTAATATGACATTTGTCCCTAGATTAAATAGCAAACACCTATGAAGCTAAAGACATTTTTCCTCCCCAATTAGATGGTGAGTATGATGAATCATCTTTGATGGTATTTTAATATCGCTATTTTTTCATTGCAACCACTGGCCCTAGTTAACATTGGAAAAGAGAGTTGTAATGAATCAGAATCACAGGAACAAGGCAGGGATGCTGTGAATGAAATATTTTTATGCCAGTTTTTTCTTTTTTTGGAACTAGGACTACCTAGAAGTTTATCTTGTCTATTCCACTTATCCCCTCAATGCATGGACCCTTGGACTTCAGTTTGGCTCTCTACGTTTTTTTGAAATCCTGGCCAGGATGCTGTCTCCTCCAAGAATCTGTCTGAACCTTCAGTCTAGCTGGGTGAATTTCTGACATGTTACCTATGAACCTGGCTTCCCATACTCATTTCCCTTATTGCAGGTCTATCTTCCACCAGAATATGGATCTCTCTGGATACACATGGCAGAACTTGACATAGTTATTTAATAAATGGATACTGAAAAGCAATAGAAGTACATTTCCTTTCAAAAGAAAGTCAATATCTCAAATGTTTCTGAAATAAGATATTTGATTGTCTTGGTGCACATCTCAGGTTTCAACCTCACAGTTCAACTCCCAGTTGAGTAAATACAAATACTGTTGCTGAAGATCATCTATAAGAAATTTGAACCATATGGAATGGCTGATAGCTATCTTTCAACCTATTATTTTGCTGTCAGCAGATAACATTCTAATTGGAAATATGTGCTTTCCTTCAGATGAATTTTAGTAAATTTTTGCCAAATGGGCACAAGCATCTGGACTCTTTTCTTTTCAAGCCAGGCTCCAAAGTTGTTGAGCTTTTGCCATCTCTAATTGATGACACTTGACTGTCTGACATTGACAGCAATAGTTGACACTGGCTGGTATTGGTGCAGAAGAGGTGAATGACACTGAGGAGGGATGCCTGGACCCAGCCTGTCCCCTGGTACCTTTGAGATGCTGCATCATGACCTTTCTGCCTGGGAAATGACTCATGGCAGATGGCAGTGAGTTAAAGGGTATGGTTGGCATTAATTACATTAAAAAATTAGTTCTGAATAATTTGAAAGAATGTTATAGTATTCCTTTGGTGGTAAAGGACTGTTTTATTGTATCCGGATATTTGCTTTTATAGAATTCCTGTCATTCCATAATTTATAAATGGTGGAGACATTTTTACATGTTGGAGAAGGAACATTTTTTTCTTGGTGATTAAAAAAAAGGTGGGGGGGGGGATTAATGTGGCCATAGAGGGATATGAAGAACAAGTGCCAGTGCTACACATGAAGAAATTTTGGAGGAGTGAAGAGAGATGAGCTCAGGAAATCATGTACATGACACTGAGAGCAACTATCCAGCTGCAGTCAATGACTTGTGAAATGGTCTCTTTTGAATGAATTGACACCAGAGCAGCTATACTTTCCAAGATGTGGCATGAAGATAGCCATGTCGCCTCCCAGGTAGACACCAGTAGTCAATTACAACACTGCTTCCTGCTGATCCTGAGCTAGGACTGGACCTCAGAGACCTTCTCAACACAGATCCTCGATGAAATCTATTTAGCACTACTGTCAACATCCTGAGCAGACAAATTCTGAAAAACCATGGTAGCAAACTGACAAACTGACTGGCTCACTGTAAAAATCTAATTCAACAACTCTGAAAAAAAAATCTAATTCAAATGAATTTCCCATATCTTCCCTTAACGTCTCCTTACAAGTGCTACAGCATTAAAAATCCTACACATTCGAGTATTTACAATTTATTCTCATCTGATTTTCATGAAGTATTAAGAATTTTAGACAAAATAGGTCATATTCTGGTTCATAAAGGTAATCTCAAAATATAAAAAATAGACATTATCCCGTGTGTCCTTTCAGACCACATTGCTGTGACCCTAGAGATCAACAGTAAAAATCATAACAGAAAACACACATATTCATGGAGATTGAACAATACTCTATTAAATGAAGAATGGATCCAAGATGACATGAGAGAAATAATCCAAAAATTCTTGTAAGAGAATGAAAATGATGACACAACATATTGAAACCTCTGGGACAGCATGAAAGCTTTCCTAAGGGGAAAATTTATAGCACTGAGTGCCCACATTAAAAATGAAGAGAAATCCCAAATAAATAAGCTTATGCTCCATCTCAACGCCCTTCAAAAGGAAGAACAATCTAACCCCAAAGCCAGCAGAAGATAGGAAATAATCAAGATCAGAGCTGAAATCAATGAAATTGAGAACAAAAAAACAATAAAAAGAATTGATGAAACAAAGAGCTCGTACTTTGAAAAAATAAACAAGATACATAGGTCCCTAGTGAATCTAACCAAAAAAAGGATAGAAATGAAGCAAATCAATAAAATCTCCAATGAAAAGGGAGCAATCACCACTGACCCCATGGAAATCCAACAAATTATAAGATCATATTTTGAAAACCTATACTCCTCCAAATTAGATAACTTGGAAGAAATGGATAAATTTGACACATACAACATTCCTAAATTGAATCAGGAGGATATTGAATTCCTAAATAGCCCAATCACAGGCACTGAAATCCATACTGCAATTAAAAATCTACCAAAGAAGAAAAGCCCAGGACCTGATGGCTTCTTTGCTGATTTTTACCACACTTTTGAGGAGGAACTAACACCTCATCTTATTAAGTTATTCCAACAAATTTAAAAGGATGGAATGCTCCCATCCACTTTTTATGAAGCAATCATAACTCTGATATCAAAACCCAACAAGGATACATCAAAAAAAGAAAATTACAGACCAATATCCCTTATGAACTTGGATGCAAAAATCCTTAATAAAGTACTAGCAAACTGTATTCAAAAACTTATCCAGAAGATAATCTATCATGATTGTCCGGTCCCGGCCAGCAGGAACTGGACAAGGCTCTCATTCAACATTTGACTGAGATTAAAATAGACCCACTGGTCTTAAGTTCTCCAAGCACTTTATTTCTCCCTTTACCATGGCTAAAGGCCTCCAGGCACTTCCCGACTTCCCTCTCTTTGAGTCAAGGCTATTCACATTTAGAGTCCTTGTTTCTATTGCCATACCAGAGTCCCTATTTCTGCATCTGAGGCCTTTACTGCCTGCATCTTCTACCGCTGCTGATCTCTCCGCCATCTCTGCTGCTGCTGCTTCTCTGACTCTAGGCTTCTCTGCTTTCCTCCTGACTGCTGCTTGCTTCTTCCATGCTTCTTCTTCTCTGACTGCTTCAGGACAGGGCTGCTTGCTGCTTGACTAGTCGCTACTCTATTTATCCATTACAACAACCAATAGGGGTACAGTGCAAACACATTTATCCAATTGTACAAATTAGTGACCAAATAGCTTAGTCATGCGGTCGGGCAATTTGCTAATTACAAGCCAGCTGGACCCCTTAGAGTTGTTTACCACCAATTCTTCTACAAGCCAGCTGGACCTCATGTTGGGGTTCATCCTAGGAATGCAGGGCCGGTTCAACATACACAAAACAATTAACATAATTCACCACTTAAACAAAATCAAGGACAAAAACCATATGATCATCTCAATGGATGCAGAAAAGGCCTTTGATAAAATCCAGCACCCTTTTATACTCAAAACTCTAGAGAAGATAGGGTTCAAAGGACCATTTCTGAACTATATAAAGGCTATATATGTTAAACCCTCAGCTAGTATAATACTAAATGGAGAAAAGCTGAAAGCATTTCCACTAAAATTGGGAACAAGACAAGGCTGTCCGCTCTCACCACTTTTATTCAGTATTGTTCTTGAGACCCTAGCTGGAGCAATTAGGCAAGAGAAAGAAATCAAAGGGATAAAAATAGGAAGAGAGGAAGTCAAACTCTCTTTTTGCTGATGACATTATCCTATATCTGGAAGATCCAAAAAACTCCATCAGTAAACTGCTTGAACTTTTAAACAGATTTAGCAAAGTGGCAGGATACAAGATCAACACCCATAAATCATTAGCTTTCCTATACACTAATAATAATAGGACTGATGAAGAAGTCAGGAAATCAGTCCCATTCACAATATCCTTGAAAAAAATAAAATACTTGGGAATTAACCTTACAAGAGAAATCAAAGATCTCTACAATGAAAATTATTGGTCACTGAAGAATGATATCCAAGATGACCTAAGAAGATGGAAGGATGTCCCATGCTCTTGGTTAGGCAGAATTAATATAATAAAATTTGCCATTCTACTGAAAGCTTTATACAGATTTAATGCTATCCCTATAAAGATACCTATGTTCTTCTTTACAGACATAGAAAAAAACAATTCTCAAATTCATTTGGAGCAATAAGAAACCTAGAATTGCCAAAACACTACTAAGCAAGAAAGACGAAATAGGCAGTTTTGCCATATGAGATTTAAAACTATACTGTTTAGCTGTAGTAACAAAGACAGCATGGTACTGGTATCAAGATAGGAAAGAAGACCAATGCATTAGAATAGAAGACCCTGAAACAAACCCTCAAATCTTTAAATATCTGATTTTTTACAAAGGGGGACAAATATTACATGGAGGAGAGACAGCCTATTCAACAAATGGTGCTGGACAAACTGGAAAGCCACTTGCAGAAAGTTGAAATTAGACCCATATCTTTCTCCTTGCATGAGAATCAAATCAAAATGGATCAAGGAGCTAGGAATTAAACTAGCTACCTTGCAACTGATGGAAGACAAATTAGGTGCAACACTTCAACATTTGGGAGTAGGCAAAGACTTTCTCAACATGTCTCCTAAAGTGAAGGAAGTAAAGTAAAAAATCAGTGAATGGGATGCCATAAAGCTAAAAAGCTTTTGCACTGCAAAGGAAATAATCAAAAGAGTCAAGAGGTTTCCTACAGAAATGGAGAGAATCATGGGCTATGATTCCTCTGACAGGGGTCTCCTACCCAGAATCTACAAAATCCTCAAAAATCTCAACTACAAAAATATTATTTTTGCAATTAAAAGTCTACCAAAGAAGAAAAGCCCAGGACCTGATGGCTTCCCCGCTGATTTTTACCACACTTTGGCCCTATTAATAAATGGGCCAAAGAGCTAAATAGAAACTTCTCAACAGAGGACATTGATCAAGCCAATGAATACATGAGAAAGTGCTCTAAATCATTAGTAATCAGAGGAATGCAAATGAAAACTACATTAAGATATCACCTCAAGCCAGTCAGAATGGCAAAAATGAAGAAAATAAACAATGATAGATGCTAGAGGGGCTGTGGAGAGATAGGCATACTAACACACAGTTGGTGGAGCTGCAGACTGGTACAGCCCCTCTGAAAAGCAGTATGGAGAATCCTCAGAAAACTAGGGATGAGCCCACCATATGATCCTGCTATTCCTCTCCTGGGTATTTTTCCAGGGGATTTATAATCAGCACATTATTGTGACACAGCAATATCGATGTTCATAGCAGCACAATTTACTATTGCTAGACTTTGGAAACAACCCAGATGTCCCTCACTGGATGAATGGATCCAAAAACTGTGGTACATATATACCATGGAATTTTACACAGCAATTAGAAACAATTATATTGCAGCCTTTGAAGGTAAATGGATGGCTATGGAAGTAATTATGCTGAGTGAAATCTGCATAACCCAGAGAACCAAGGGTTGATTGTCTTCCCTAATCTGTGGAGGCTGGAATTAGACCCTGGCCATTGAGAAAGGTGGTCTATTATCATGTGT
>PVKS010050038.1:0-11717 GCA_004027875.1 Aplodontia rufa
TTTTTTTTTTTTTTTTTTTTTAATTTTTTTTTTTTTAAAGAGAGAGGGACAGTGAGAGAGACAGAGAAAGGGAGAAACAACTTTATTGAGTTTTTCACATGGCCTTAGTTGCTCCAACATTCAGTTGTGTACGTGGTGCTGGGGTTTGAGCCCGGGTCCTCGTGCTTGCCAGGCAAGCGCTGAAACCGCTGAGCCACCGCTCCAGCCCCCATTCATTTGTTTTTTGTACTGGAGGTTGAACCTAGAGGTGTTTTACCGCTGAGTTATATGCTCAGCTCTTTCTATGTTTTGAGACAAAGTCTTGCTAATAAGTTGCTGAGGATCTCAGTAAGTGCTGAGGCTGGCCTCAAACTTCATCCTCCTGCCTCAGTCTTCCAAGACCACCACCATGGCCAGCTAGAATCTTCTTTTTTTAATCTTCCAAGATCCTGTCAGATTACGATAGTGCTACAATTGAAATTATTATTTGAAATATTCATACTACTGAGAGCTTAATAAATCTGACATTCAACTTGTGTGTGGTTATGTGTTGCACCCTTCAATCAGCCACTGACTCAGTATTGACTTCCCCAGGGAAACCCTCCAAACCTCTACAGACAGCTGTGCCACAAAGCATCCTGTCTCCAGGGCTCACTAAGGAAATTTCCTCACCCATAATGAATTCTGGCTGGTTTTTTCCAGTGTTTAAGAAAATCCTGTGGCAAAACATCTTGTTCCTAATCTCACATTGTATTCTTACAATAGATATTCTAAAAAGATGTCCTTGGGCATTCTTGATTCAAATATTTAACTCAGAAACCAAAATTAGTAAAATAACAATAATTTATTCTCAACTAATTTTTACTTTGCAAAGTCCCATGGGTAGGTATGAGTTGCTCACTGTGAGTTTAAAATGCTCACAAAATACTGAAGTCCTATTTGTTCAGTTAATTCAACACCCTGACAAGTTGTTTCTAACTCAATGCCTGCTCCATTCCACAAGGAAGTTAAATTCCTCACCATTTAAAACAGAACCCTGAATATTATTTACATTGTCTATAAATTTTAAAGTCTTGCTGATGAATAAGTGAATAAAAACATCATTTGATACTTTTGTACCAGCTACCCATCTTAAGCGTCACATGTGTTCACTGCCACACATGAATACTGTCAACACAAATGAGCTCACACACCCACCACAGCTACCTTTTGTAGAATGTATTCCTAAAAAGTGGTTTTTAAATCATCAATTACATTTCAAAATATACTTAACAGGATACAGATGGGTATGATTTGATGAAGGAAATTACATGTCAATTTTAACTATACTTCACAAACAATTCTATCACTGGACGCACTGCCTAAAATCCACAATACCGAGGAAGAGAGGACCTGAGTGGCAATCTGGACATGTGGGCTTATTTTAAATTCCTGTATGTATGCCAGTTGTGTAACTCTGGTTTCTCAGAGCCTATGTTTACCTGCAACATGGGGTATTTAGACTAGACTATCCGAGAATTTCCTTCTAATATAAAATCCTGTGATCCTAATTTGGATTATTTGCCAATTTGGGGATTAGAGTCGCAAATACAGGGCAAGTTAGAAAAAAGTTTCCCTAGAAAGTACCTTGTTCAGCCACATGCCTTTAAAGAGAAATTACGATGGCTGTATAACACTCACTTGGGGCACACCTTGAATGATAAGCGTGTTTAGGCTGCCAGCTCTTCCAGGAACAAGATGTGGCAAGCAATTTCCTGGTTCTAAGCTTCTCATTACTCACTCTGAAAAAAAATGAATGGCTCAGGTGTTATGGAGAAAGCTGCAGGACCCACTGGCGAGGAGGTATATACTACACTATCATTTCCTGCTAACGTGGATCAGCAAATCTCTGATTATTCTGAGACCTAGGGCTGGCTAGAGCTCTTCAGTTCTCCTGTAGTCTTCATGTGAGAGGAGAAGATAAAAATGGAGAACTACTTAACTCTTGTAGCCTCTGGCAAATACCAAGGATTCCAAATCATATTTTTACATCAGCATTAACTGTTCCACAATGAGGATGTGATTTCCCTCGTAGCATACAATCTGTAATTTCAAAAATGCAACCTTAGCATTTAAAGATTTGCAAAGAGTTTTTTTCAAATTTTGCCATTTAAATTAGCAGCACCTTCAAGATTATCTATTCCATATTTTGTTTTTCAGAGGTCACACCACTACTCAACAGGAAGGTCTCTCTTGCTTCTCAAATCACATCAAATTTCTGACGTATTTTCCACCTAAGTATAAAGTTCATATTTTCTACCTCACCAAGTTAAAAGCACTTTACAATACCCACATTCGTACATTTACTCACTCTCAGAAAATTCTAAATTGCTATCCTACTGTTTTTACCCATCACATCAGCTTCTATGTGCAAACTCCCAACCCTGGCAAGCACTAGGGCTCAAAGAGAACATAAGTACTATCTATATGAACAGCAGCAAGTCTCCAGGGATCAACAGCAAAAGAGATGGCAACAAGCAGGAAGGTGCTTTATAATACAGGCATGGTAAGTTAAGGGCCTTAACTAGAAGTTCATTACCTAAAAACAGGAAATCAGTTTCTTTCGACATAGATATACTGTTTTCTCAACAACAAGAAAGACAACTCACCAACTAACCTTTCCACTCAGTTTGAATTCTTCACTGCTTTAATTACATCCCTGGGAGAAATGTAACTTTAAACCCAGGTAAAAGTGAGGAAGAGAAATAAACCAATTCAGAGACAAGAACCCACTGCACATAGTGTCTGTTTTTTATTTTTATTGTGTTGTTTTTCCTGAATTCATCCACATGAGAATCTCTAAAGTATTAACCATTTAAAAAAAAAAAAAACCTAAATTCTACTATCAAGTCAGCTAGAGAAAATTCAGGTTGAACAGTTAAAATATCTTTAATCCTGGGCTTAAAAGAAAGAACTAACGTGAACTAAGAATCTCTCCAGGATGGAACTCTGCTGAATATAAAAACCTTCTTCAAGTGTGAGTGTTCACTAGAGAATGTTCTTTGGGTAACATTAATTTAATTATTTTCAACTCTCTAATGAAATTATGAGAAATCCCAGTTTTATAGACATTATCTGATGAAATAAAATATTATCACCTCACATAGTTCCTTCAAGTTAAGAACTTAGCCCAATTTTTAGGTAAAGAATCAAATAAAACTGAATCTATTGGGTAAGCCCACAGTTGAATAAGCAATTCATAAATCTAACAGACGGATTGTATAATCTTATTCATCCAATATCAAAATACACATTTCCTCATTAAGCATCATTTGAGATTGTCTAGTTATTCAACTTATCCTAGGAATCATATGCCATTTGTTCTTTATATTGAGAGATCCAGAGGTCAATTTTTTAAGTCTTTAAAGGGAATGAAAAATCTAAACATTTATTTCTTCTGGATGAAGTATCACTTTTCCCAAGCAATAAGATATTTTCTAAATCTTTTGCATTTTCTCCACCATTACAAATAGAAAAACAAATTCTCTCTGCAATCAAGAATATATGCCTTTGGAGCCCTTCTAATGCTGTATTTGAGCATCAAGCAATGTGGTCACGCTGACATTCATTCAACAACTGAATCCATTATGCATAAATATCAGTGAAGGAAGCACTCCTCCCCAGACTCACACTTCCACAAAACACAATTCCTATGAGTTACTGCCTTTTCCCTTTTATATCCCATCAGCACGCAAAATCAGTCTTAGAAAGTCCAAACCTAAAAGAGGATAGAGGTCTGACATACCTAAGACATTGCACATACCAATGGCCTACAAGAACC
The DNA here is from genome assembly GCA_004027875.1 of Aplodontia rufa. NCBI lineage: Eukaryota > Metazoa > Chordata > Mammalia > Rodentia > Aplodontiidae > Aplodontia > Aplodontia rufa. The sequence goes on from PVKS010050038.1 coordinate 3,800, forward strand.
AAGGAAGTGATAATGCCAAAAAAAACAGGTATACCTTTTCCTTCTTTCCCTTGACTGAAACGTGTCTATAGAGAAATTATCTCTTCATATATTTAAAATTGTTAACTTAATCTATATACGTGATGGCAGAAAACACCTGGCCCTTACTTCAGTATCAAGAAATAACAGAAAAATGGGCTAGAGCGGTGGCTTGGTGGTTATGGCACTTGCCCAGCATGTGCAAGTATACGAGCTCAAACCGCAGCACCACGTACACAACGAAGTCTCAGAGCAACAAAGCCACATGAAAAACTAAAATAAAAATTGTTTCTTTCGGGGATGGAGCAGTGGCTCTGCAGTTACAGTGCTTGCCTGGCATCCGCAAGTACACGGGTTCAAACCCCAGCACCGACGTACACAACTAAGTATCAGAAAAACGAAGGCCATGTGAAAAACTCAATAAAAATTGATTATCTCTTTATCCTTCTCTCTTTTTAAAAAACAGAAAACTGTTTCTCTCTTTTTCTCTCTGTCCCTCTCTCTTTAAAAAAAGAAAGAAAGAAAGAAAGAAAAAAGAAATAACAGAAAATGGTGAGGACTGTGAGAAACAAGAGAGCGAACATCCCTTTTAAACAGTAAGCCAGTACTTGGCCCAAGCTCTTCACTACCAGGCAGGAATGGAGGTCGTATTTTCAGAGAGAAAGCAGAAATCTTCTTTTATGTGAACTCCCTTAATTCTTAAATCTTGCTTCCAACTTTTCAAAAACACTGAACAAAATCTGCCGGCCACATTCCACAGCCCCAGTGTATAAATTCAATCTCACAGAATCAGGTGAAACTATCAGTGTCATCCAAAGATGTCCAAGCACTTGCTCAAAGCTGGTAACATGATGTAAAAGCTGGGTCTCATCTCCTTGTACCACCATGTATGTAGCACATGCTGTCATTTAATCACTGGATTTACAGAGGAGAATCTACTGTGAGCTGCATGGTGTTCCAAACATGGGGGAAAAAAACCTCTATTCTTATGGAGTTTACATTGTACTAAGCTAGAAACAATGAACATAATAACTAAATAGTATGCAAAAAATGATACATATTTTTTAAAACCAGCAGGATAACTCCATATTTAGTCTTCTATCTTATAAAAGTTTTGAGCCAAAATATTTTCTAGAAAGTTAAAAAGCCTAATATGGCTAATAAACCATACAGCTGGGCAAATTAATTTAAATGTGCCTCAGCTTCCTTATCCATATTGTTAGCTAACGTACTTCACCCCCACTGCTAAGCCACTGGCTAATATTTGAGGTCAGTCAATACAATATCACATTATAATGATACTATTTTAGCAGTTCAATCATAATATTGCTTCATTAATCTTTCCATTCAATATACTTCTTAAATGGCGCAAGTACGTCACTAGATCCCCAGTCCTTCACAGGCAACAAAAGGCCACTGAAATCATTGACACTCCCTTCCCTTGCTGATGAATACAGATCCAAGGCCACAGAAGGTACAGTGTCTATGAACTCTGGAGGGAAAGTGTGGGGAATGGAGAGGCTTGTAGTTTTTCCTACCTCTCTAAAGTCTGAAAATAATTTTTTACAAAGAATATGAATAATTTTTATAATTGAAAAAGAAAAGTCACAATTCAGTTAGGGAACAGAACTAACCCCACGCCTGGGTCCACACAGTGGCTACTTTACCTTCACAAAAGATATGTGGACTTAGCATTACAGAAAGCAGCTTTATTGCCAGGAGTGGTGGCACACACCTGTAATTCCACCAAGTCTCAAGGCTGAGGCAGGAGGATTGCAAGTTCAATGCCAGCCTCAAAAATTTAGTGAGGCCCTGTCTCAAAATAAAAAAATAAAAAAGGCTGGGGATCTGGGGATCTGGCTCAGCGGTTAAGCATTCCTGGTTAAATCCCCAGTGCAAAAAAACAAAAACAAAACAAAAAAAAAAAGCCACCTAATTTTAACTTTTAACGTGATCTAACCCTTTTTTGAAGGCACTGTAATGTTCGTTTACCAAAGAAATCAAACTAACTCTTCATATTTTCCTCATCTTCATTCTCCTAGTTACCCAGCATTTAACATTTTCTATTGTGAATTTGCTTCCTATCAACTACCTAATCTCTTTTGCCCTCTATGAAGTTGCTATCTGATCAATCATCTCTTTCTTACAACTCCTAACAGGATAGAAATCACAAGTGTTACGAGCCCCCTCCATAGGTCTCTAATTCATCCTGCCAAGTACGTTTATTAAAAGGTAAGGCCCTGACCATTCTGCATCAGGACCCTTCTCAAAGTTATGTTTGCACTGAACAACCTTGATGGATGAGGTAATGTCTCCCCTTGGAAGAAAGAGCAAGTTCACCTAGTCCATGTTATAAAAGCAGAAGATTCCCCAAGTTTAGCATTCCTCAGGAGCGACACAAGTCCTGCGTGTACAGCTCCATCTGAACACGCCACATCACCACCGTGGGACTTGGGGCAAAGAAAAAGCAATGAGAGTATGCTTATGTTTACACTATTTGGGGCCAGGAGTAATAAGTCCTTTGTGGTACAAGAGTTCTGCAGGCATCCATTCAACAGTAAGAGGCTACCAACTAGCCTGTAAGCAGGGTGAACACAAGACCCAACAAAATCAGGTTAAAGGACCACATATTTATTCAGAGGTCAATCTTGATAAGCTATGTTCAACATTTGCAAACCTTCTAGCCCTGATTTCTAGCCTTATTTCTTCTGTATTTTATCACTATGGCACACTAACACATACACATGGTATAATGAAATAGCTCACTCTATACTAGGTTTCAGGAAGTTAATAAGCTTCCATGGAATCGAGCTATAACTAATTCAATTACTTTACTTCTAAATGAGTAACCAGAGAGCTACATCCTGGACAAGAAACTGGCATTCCCAATCAGGTCTTCAATCCTCTCTCCTTTAGCACAGTACACTCTGAAGAAAGCACAGGAAGTTCTAGGCAAAAAGTCCTAAAAATCTAGATTAACTCAAATTTTTCTGGGCCTGAATCTGTTTATCCACAAAGCAAGGGAGCCAGACCAGAGGGACTTGTTGCTTTCACCAGTTATAATTCCAATGAGTCCACCTACGTGCAGCCTATACATGGGTGGAACATTCTTTGCTGCTTTCTTCAATGCTGGAGTGGTTTATGAAGTTTGGTCCTGCTGAAAGGCTGGAGCATGAACTAGATGTCCTCTCAGGATGCCTCCCAGCCCTATAATCCCATGATGTGCTTATAATGGAATTTGGCTATCCTTATGATTAGAAATGTAGCTTGCTCGTCACACATCTGGATCAGATAAATCTGCACAAATAGCATTTCACCAGAAGCAGAAATGCCAAGCATTCAACAGCTGTGTTGTTACATCAGCTTTGCAAATAACAAGGAGTACTATTTATCCATAGAAAGTGAATGACTAAGGCAGGCAGGAATAAAGCTAAGTTTGTTCAAAGTACTTTTGGTGACAAAAAAATGTTTAAAAAGAAAACATATATATTGGTCAAACTTCCATACTGATTTACAAAACTGGTACAAAAAAAGAATTGTCACACATAAAAGACCTCACACACCAAAATGTTATTTCCTTATTTCCTGTAATCTTAGTAAATGAAGAGTCTCTTGTTATTGAATTATTATCAATATAATAGGCTCCCGTGAACTTGACATATCACTGACAACTGTGAATCTAACCCACAACAAGGCATTATCAAAGTGTCAAATGTACTCTGGGAATATTCACATCCATAGAAAATGAATGTGTTTTAAGTTAACAATTAATTTCACTCAGCCACTATGCTGGATAATATGAAACAAGAGGAAATTATTTCCCTAAAAAGAATAAAAGCTCTTCCTAATCAATTAGGTAAGTATTAACTACTTTACACTTTGAAGCACATTTCCTAAACCTAAAAACTTAATGTGCTAATCTAATTGCTCTGAGGAATAACTGACAAAAGGCATGACTAATGACAAACAGGTATGAATACAAAATCTGCCTGTCACCCATTACTACTACCCTGACCTACCAACACAACCACTCAGTCTTCCAATTTACAATACTGTTTACAATTTTATTTTCAGTATTCAAAAGAAATATTTAGGGCAGGCACAGGGGCACACATGTAATCCCAGCAACTTCAGAGGACAGCCTCAGCAACTTACCAAGATCCTGTCTCAAAATTAAAAAAAAAAAAAAGTAGCTCAGTGGCAGAGCACCTGTGTATCCTCAGAGCCACAAACACACAAGTACATGTGTGTGCATGATATATCTTTGTATGTACAGTATACATGTATATCATGTATACTGTACATATTCTATGTACATATCTGAATATGTACATATAATATATTCAGTATATTACATATTCAAAGAGAAAGAAAACAACTTTAATATCAAATCAATACTTTACTTTGAAATGTATGACAGGAATAAGACCTTAAGTTTTTTTGTTGTTATTGTTGGTTTCTGTGGTTCTGGGGAATTAAACTAGTGATGCTCTACCTTTGAGTTACATCCCCAACTCTTTTATTGAGACAGGGTCTCCCTAAAATACCCAAGCTGGCCTTGAACTTGTCATCCTTGTGCCTCAACCTCCTGAGTAGTTAGAATTTTAGGCAAGAACCAGTGCACCCAGATAAACCTTAAAATTTTAACCTATAAAATGTAAAATTCAAAATAGAGACGGTGGGGGTATAGCTCAGTAGTAGAACACACATAACACCCTGGGTTTAGTTGTCAGCACCAACAAAAAGAGAAAAAAAAAAAAAAACCTCAAAAGAGTCCCTATGTAAAGCACAAATATGGAAAATCACAATATTAGCAGACCTACCCCAACTTCAAAATTCAAGATCTGTGTCAATAAGTTTTCTGCAATTTCAAGAAAAAGTAGAGTTCAGAGTGCTAATGAGACAAATGCCACAGAAACCAGGGTAAATTTCCAATTACTGGAGAAAACAGTGATGATTAGAAGAGTGACATTAAGACAGAAGCAAACTGCAGTGGTTGCCAATGGGAGAACACAAAAGGAAATCTAAGTCTTACTTTGCATTAACTAAAAACCAGTAATGATCAATGTTTTTGAACCAATTCTAAATGGAGTACAAGAATAAAAACGTCAGAGGGACAGATAAGTCTTAGGGAAAAGAGTTAAATTACAACTTTTAATCATGTCAATTTTTAACCTAAAACTTTAAACTAGGATGATACCTACAGCCTAATACTTTTTTAGAGATATTGTGGGTAAGGGAAGGGAGGGATCCGGGTGAGCAATTGGGGGGGCACTCCTGGGGGTAAATCTAGTATCCGGAAACTATACACATTTTATATTATTTTGTTAAAAATTTGTATGGTTGTTCAAAAATAAAAATTAAAAAAAAAACTACGATGATACCCTGATGGTTAACCAATTTTCCAAAGAGCGTTAATTAACTATGTCCAAACACTGAAAAACAACTTAAGCAGCTGAAAGTCTTAACTGATACAAATTCCTAAGTTACTATCAGGAAAATGAATTAAGCCCTACAAAGAATCTAACAGCTACACAAAGATTTTATGTATAACAGATGAGGTACCCTAAATAAATCAAACAGGAGAGTGGGTCTACGCCCTCTCTGAGACTCAGTAGATTCTTACTAAGTAACCACCAACTTTGAACCTATGACAGCCTATCAGTATCCTACCACAAATTACAGGTGCGCCAAAACCTTCTGGCTTTGTCCCAGAGTGAAACTCCAGGTGGATAGGTTCTATCCCTTCAAAAATTCTGAGATTCAAAAGGATGAATACGTCCAATCTGAACAGAGAGAACTCCCAAAATATAGTAATAGTGGGACCACACCAAACATCAAGAGGCAATTCATGAACTATCCAATATCCCTCCAAAGTCTGCGGTGTAAGGCAATTACCTGAACCTAGCCAGGGTCCCCCTTTTAAAATAATTCCCTCAAGTAAATGAATATCACTAGCTAGCAGGCCTGAGAGTGAAGTATGAGCATTTTATTAACATTTAAAAAAAAAAAAAAACCTTACTATTCTGAGTTTGTTTTCCAGATTTAAAAAAAAAAAAAACAAAACTCTTAGTTCACATTTTAAAAAAAACAATAACTGGCCTATTTAATCAATCTTTTTCTCCCCTCCACTCACTATTATTTTAAAGTCATTATTTTGTTTTAAGACTCCATTTGTGGTTTCAGACTTAAAATCAAGCATTTGTGACTCTGCATAGCCACGTAGACAGGATTTTAGCTATGAAGGCTGCCAGATCAAGAGCTAGGCCAGCAGTCTTTTTTTAAAGAAATACATTTTCTGCTTCCATGCTTTTCATTTCCAAGAACAATACTTCTCCTATGACAAGCAGAGACTCGCAAAACAAGGAGCAGCACTTAGTAGAAATCAGTCTTGCTCCCTCTCCACACCCAGCACCAGCTTCTCACTTCAAAACTGCTTCAGACCCGGCCCTTATTAGAAATTAGTTTTCATTGTCTTATAGAGGATTGATGATTTCCCAGATTATTGCTATCTAGGAATTATTTATCATCTCCAAAAGTTCAGAGCCTAAAGAATTATGTGCTAAAGTAAGACCCCCACAACAAATAACACAAGAATAATCCCAAGACACCTCTGCCTTGCTGGTAAAAAATGTCCGGAATGCAAATTCCTTTCCAATTGTCTGAAGTCACTCATTCACTTGCCAGTTTGCTGTTCCTGATCTCTGTTCCCTATTAAACTAGCAGGAGCACTTGTGGCTATAGTCCCCAACACAGAATACCATCCCAGAAACTCTAACTTCGGAGGAAGGCAGAGCCCCAACTTTGGATCTAACAGATAGGAGGACCATGCAGGCTCCTGCAACTCAAAATAGATTTATTCCTTTTCTCTAATCAGCACAGAAGATACAGAGGTCTTATCTCAGATTCTCTATGGAATTTAACATCATGACTTGTACAGTACTTATAAGAATCCATAAATTCCCCCAGCACAGCAGAAAAAGAAAGAATTCATAAATTCGTATTCTTAATGTCATTCCATTGATGCTGATCTACTTATTTACAAACCTAAAACTAATAAACTGTTTCAACCAACACTAACCAAGGTCTAACAAAGCCCTACAACACACTTAATTTTTTGTAAGGTGTAGGTGAGTTAATACCTACAATAGAGATCACGGAAAAAAGAGAGAAAGGTCAGTAAGTTCTTTATCACCTTTATCAAAGTGTCAACAGTCAAGTAAACATATCCCTGTTGCAATCACGTGACTGTCATCACTAGGAGGACTTCTTGCAGAAGGCTGCCTTGGGCAGAAACTCCCAAAACTTTTATCTGAACTGCCCCCCTCATTTCAGGAATGTCCCTCAAACCAATGAACACAAGAAAGACACCTGGATGGTAGCAGGCAGAAGGTTATCATTAAAGCGGAGAGTGTTTGAGCAAACTGCCCTCAACCAAAGCCAGTGTTTTCATCTACACTAATATTTCTACACCTAAATATTTCTGTATATTTTGACATTTACCCCAATCAGATGACTGATCATATAAGAGATGCCAGGATGAAAAGACAAGGTGGGCTTTTTCACAAGTTGAGATCTACCATTTCCAAATGAAAGAAAAGGAAAACATTCTACACACATTGATATACCGGCCAAGTGGCACTTCCCACCTTAATCTTATGCACAGAGCCACATTTCATCAGGCATAGACATCTGAACTTGCCCTCCCAACCTCCAAGATTCCATCTATAGAAGCATATTATAAGACACCTATTGTTAACTTAGTCCAGATGGAGGGGAGGGTGCATGTTGAGAATGAGAACAAAGTGATGTTGGGGATCCCCCAACATGAGGTCCAGCTGGCTTGTAGAAGAATTGGTGGTAAACAACTCTGACCCAGCTGGCTTGTATCTTCCTTAGC
>PVKS010050039.1:0-11717 GCA_004027875.1 Aplodontia rufa
CTAGAGATTTTGGTATGTTGTTTCCTCATTCTTATTCAATTCCAAGAACTTCTTGATTTCTGCTCTCATTACCTCTTTTATCCATCCTTCGTTTAAGAGGGAATTTTTCAATTTCCAAGTATTTGAGTAATATCTGTTGTTTCTCTTGTTGTTAATTGCTAAGGTCATAACATTGTGGTCTGACAGGATACATGGGACTATATCAACTTTTTTGTATTTGTTAAGGTTACTTTAGTGAAATAGGATGTGGTCTATTTTAGAAAAGGATCCATGAGCCACTGAGAAGAAGGTAAATTCAGTAACTTAGGATGGAATATTCTGTAGATGTCTGTTAAGCCCGATTGATTAACAGAGTTATTCAGATTAGAGATGTCTTTATTGATTTTTTGTTTGATGATCTGTCTAGTGTTGATAATGGTGTATTGAAGACCCCAATATTATTGTGTTGAGATCAATGTGGAGATTAATGTCTTTAAGTATTTTTTCTATGTATTTGTGGGAGTGTTGTAACTGGAGGCATAAATGTTAATTATCATTATATCTTCTTGATTAATTGTCCCTTTTAGTATGATGAAGTTTCCCTCTTTGTCCTTTCTGACTCATTTTAGATGGAAATTAATTTTATCAAATATTAGGATCACCACGCCAGATTGCTTTCTTGGGCCGCAGGCCTGGTAGACATTTTGCTAACCTTTCACTTTCAGTCTGTCTATTTCTGAATGTTAAGTGTGTCTCCTGCAGACAATGTATTTTCGGATTTTGTTTTTTGATCCAGTGAGCCCATCTGTGCCTTTTAATTGGGGCATTGAGACCATTCACATTCTGAGTTAGAATAGATATGGGAAACTGAGTCTCAGACTTTGTGACTATTACAGAATTTTGAGCCATCTTGGGAATCATTTGGTGTGTAATGTGATTATTGGTGTGTTTAAGGGTTTAGGGTATTATTAGCACTTTCTTCTGAATGAAGAATATTCTTGAGAATATTCTGTAGCACAGGATTTGTGTTCATGTATCTTGCTAACTTGAGTTTATCATTGAAGTATTTAATTTCCTAATCACATTTAAGGCTGAGTTTTGCAGGGTATATTATTTTTGGTTAAAAAATGTTATCTTTCAAGGCTTGAAAAATATTGTTCCAAGCTCTTCTGGCCTTTGTTGTTTGATCTGAAAAATCCATAGTGATCCTAATAGTTTTGCCTCTGAATGTAATTTGGGGCTTTTCTCTAGCTGCTTTTAGAATTCTCTCTGTAATTTCTCTGTTATTCATTTTGTATATGATATGTCTTGGTGAATTTCACATTTGATTAGGCTGGTTTGGTGTTTTATAAGCATGTTGGATGTGACATTCTGGTAAATTTTAATATAAGGGAAGTTCTCCTTTATGATTTCATTTAGAAGATCCTTAATGTCTCTTATTTGCTGTTGAGAGTTTTCATCCAGTCCAATGACTCTCAGGTATTTCTCCTCATCATGTCAAATATTATTTGGAAGTTCTGGTCATGTAAGTTTCTTCTCTTGTCTATCCTCCTTGAACTCAACATTGCTTAGCCTATCTTCATTATCTGATATACGTTCTTCAGGAGCTGAAGTTCTAATTTCAGTGGAGTTTACTCTGGTGTTAGTATCTTCCAGTTAAGATTTGATTTGGTTGACAGTGTTTTTCAATTCAGACACCTCTGCTACATCTCTTTTCAGGGCATCTAAATCTTTATAAATCTGATGTTTCATCTCATGGAATTGCTCCCTTATTTCCTTATAAAAGTTGTCTCGAATCACTTGAAATTGTTCTCTGATCTCTTTCCTTCATTCTTCTTTCAGATCTTTGATTGAGGTACTAATCATAATGTTGATACAATTTCTTTGGTTTTCCTCTAGGGCCCCAACCACGGAGTCCTTGGGTGGAGAGCTAAGAGGTTGAGGACAGGAGTTATTTCCCCTTTTCCTCATTTTCAGAAACAGGGGGTGTGTCTTGAAGACTGACCGTATTACTCTTGTAGGGTTAATTGAAGCTTCTTATGGTTTTGCTTCGTTGGGATGGGGTGCTATTTGAGTAGCTCAGACCTGTAGCTGCCAATCCAATCAGTGAGGAATTGACTTAGAATAAAGAGGAACAAGGGTTTAGGGTGGTGTAGGTTATTCCAATAGGAGTAAGGAAAACATAGAATTGGGATGTGATTAGGGTAAAGACTTTGGGTGAGGATGAGAGAGAACAGCATATATTTTAGGAATTGCCAAAGTAGAGGGGAAGAAGAGGTTAGTATAGGGTGTGGTTCCCTTCAACCAAAGGAGACTGAGGGCTATTTTGCTATCATGAAGTGTTTTCTTGGTCAGACCCCTAAATGCTATAGAGACGGCAGGCACGTTCAAGAAGACACAGAGACAACCACTAACACATACACACAAAAAAATGTACATCCATGAACACCAAATTCAATAATAACAATAAAGCAAAAAAGAATTAAAAATTTTAAAAAGTTAAAAAGTTAAAAGTTCAACAAGTTAAAAATACTAGATGGCAGCAGTATTCTGATTAAAAAAAAAAAAAACACTAGTTGGGAACGTTCTGATTTTTTGCCCCCTAGGTCAGTGTGTACTGTGGGAGAATGTGTTCATATCTGCCACCTAGCTGGGGATTCTTCCAAGCTGAACTTGTTTGGGGAGATGCAGTTTGGTAATCTCCAGTACCCTTGGGTTTTCCTAGAGAACTTCCTGAAAATTTTCTGTTGCAGAAGGGTAGAAGACCCTGCCCTCTCCCACATCTTGTGAGAATAGAGTTCGGCACCACCTGAGATGCACTCCTGGGCTGATTATTTTCTGCCTGACCAAACTCCTGAGCTTCTTAAGCTGGGGATTCAGAAGCTGTAGACAGTCTAGTAGATCCTAGTGTAGATGTGTGGGACTCTGACTGTTCGAAGGAGAGTGGCCAGACTGAGACTTGCTTCCCCGGAATCACTGATGACCCACTCTGGATGTCTTATGATCTTCAGAGGCCCCAAGAGCTGCTGTGTGGGGTTGTCACAGTCCCAGCAAGGAAACACCTGTGAGGGAGGGTCCAGGCTAGCTGAGCCACTGTTTATGTGGTTCTCAATTGCAACCACTAGGGGGCGTCCCACCTAAAGAGCTCAGGACTTATGGAGACTTGGCTATGCACAGAACTCAGAGGCTGAAGGAGAGCCCAGGTGGCCCCTTTTGTTCAAAGGTTCCTGAGGCTGATGTCTGATCCTGCTTTGTTAAAGAGTTGCAGGCAGCTTTTGGAGAGACTGAAGCAGGTGGCCCCCTTGGGAAGAATATGCCCTACTGTGCTGAGTTCTGTTCACAGACTCCTCCTGTTGGAGCATGTAAGAGGGCTGGCAGGAGGCCACCACTTGTACGTCCTGCTAGCTGGAGAGGAGATTTGCAGTCCCACACAGCCCCCTGGGCAGACGGCCAGGTCATGGGTGTTTAAATCTGTTTTTCTATTTGTGGAGACTGAGGTCCCTAGCCTATGCAAAAATGCTGGGTCTGATTTCACTGACCAGCCCCGCCCTCAGGGAAACCTCAAAATGGTGGGCGGACCCAGCAGCTCATGAACAGTTGTATGTTCGCTATTGCAAATGATTAAATCCCAGAGCTTGCGAATCAGTTTTGCAAACTGTGAGTGTGGCTGAGAAGGTGTTCACCTGCTGTGACCAGGTTAATATAATTGTGCCCTGTTTCCTCCTCTCCAGGATAGCTCCCCGCTCCCTGGCTGTGGAGCTGATTGAGGGAGCACAACAAACTTGTTTAAATTCATTAATGCAAAGCTCTTTTCCTTGGGTGTTAAAAAATTAGGGGGTGGTAATGATCACACAAACCAAGAGCCGGGTCCTACTGTTGGATCCCGCCTCCCACTCCTGCAGTGTGAAGTATTACTCAGGAGCATCTCAGGATCACTGGGGGTGGGGTGGTTGCCATGTTCGATCTTCCCATTTTAGAATATTTTTGTCACCTCCTCACATCTTCTTGGGTCTCTTTGCAGTCATTCCTTCACCCATAGTTGACATGCTGATCCTCAACAGAATAAAAATTTGGAAAACTGAAATCACTTAATTTAACTTTTTGTTAGATTATGACTTTATATAAGGGATCACTGCATACTTTCCAGAAAAATGGAGATATTACATTTTGGGGGCATTACATTTTGGGAGAAGTCAATAATAGTGGGCATTTATTTATGTCCTTGGTGACTGGAAACAGGTGCTTGCTATTAAATCCTGCCTGATGGTCTTACATGAGGAAGATGCTGAAAAAGTTTTCCATAGAAATAAAGATAGATGTTGAATTTGCAGATAATGTGACTTGAAGCCAAGTATTTTACCATCTTTATTTTCTTTGGAAATTTGGGGGAAAGCATTAAAGTACCACTGAGTGAACACAGTGTCCCTCATGTCTCTTGTGCTTTTCTAGGGTTCCAGAAGAGTAACATGAATTTGAATACTGGAACTTTAATTCTTTGATTTTATTATTATTTTGGTTCTTACAAAAATAAACACACATTTTTCTGAGAAAAGCAAAGGTGATTAGAGGTAGTCATCTTTTCTGGTTTATTATGGATACATTGAAAAAATTACCACAAATGAGCCATATTAAAACCACTAGGGTATAGAAGGAAATGCTTGACCTTGTTCTGGCCAGCTGGAGAAAGAAAGAGTCAAGTTAAGTAAGGTGTATAACTTCATCATATCCCAAATAAACATGATGTTCTCTCCAGACCTATTTTCTACCAACATCGAAACAAATTGATATAGGCCATATTCCTAGATGTGTAATCTTTGTTTATTTGATCAAACTTCAGGTCAAATGGTGGGGAGCAAATTGAAGTAATTTTCATGTTTGCAGTAAAATATAGGGAGAAATGTGTGGCAAAAATAGTGGCTTTCTGACATTCAAGTGTTTCATAATCAACTCTTGTGTTCTTAGAAACAGGATAGGCTAACATCCCTGCTTTTGTCTTCTATTGATCCTCACCATGTGAATAAAATGTAAAATCTCCACTTATCTGAAAACTTGTATTCTAAGCAAGTTAAGCTCAATGAATCCATTTGCTGATCCACTGTGTGCAATGCATTGTACTGGTTACACTGGGGGATGCAGAGGAAGGGTGTACCAGTCCTGAATAAAAGGAGGTTAAAACGTCTGCCCCAAATTCAGCCAGGGTTCTCCGTAGGTGAGAATATTGTGAGCAGGCACTCATATGACTAACCTGAAGGAAGAATATCAGAATCAGCACTAGACTCTGTCTCCTGAGGATTTAGGACAACAGGAATCTGGAGAATCTCTTCCAGTGAGTGTCCCAGAATTGAGGGTTCAGAAATAGTTAGCATGGGTCCCTTCTGTGTTTTCCATTCACAGATCATATTTAAATAGTAGCAAAATCAAGAGAAGCCACAAAGAGATGGTCTGGGAAAGCCTGAATATGTGTTTGTGTAGTGACTCTCCAACAAGATCAAGATCCTTCTCAGAAAGTAAAGCCAGAAATTCAATGCCTGAGTGGGGTTAATTATCCTATAGTGACAGAATATTTATTTCAATTAACAGTACCTGTAGACTCTGTATGCAACCAATTGATGGCCCTCTACCAAATAACGACTTCACAGAAATCTGATATGTACTTGAAATGTTGTTGTGACTCTAGAACCACAAAAGGAAAAGCATTTCAGGTTAGGAGACATAAGGGGAGGGAGAGATTGTACAATGATCAGATGATAATGGATAAAAGGTCATGAGGCATCTGAAACAGCATGTAATTTGGCTCAGAATAACATTCTGTCTTAGGAAAAGGAGTGAAACAAAGCTTCGAACCCAAAGGACACTAAAATTTGTCTATGATCTGCAATCATTCTCTACCAAATTCTCTACCTGTGCCAATAGTAAATTTTTTGAAGGAAACCATGAATTCTGTCACAGCCTTAGGTAAATCTCAGAACCATTATCATTACACAGAATAATTGAAAGGTGATGTGGGATGACAAGGACCACGCAGACATACATATTGATCTAAGTCCATAAAAACTTCTGACGGGCCCTGTTTTTTTCAATATGAGTTCACCAGATGGAAACAGAAAGAGCATATTTAAGAGTCTTCCCCAAAACGGTGGCCTTTACAAGTACTCAGGGTTGTATACATGAATGCTTTAAACACATTGACCTACTAAGAGCTCTTACAGGGCTAGAACAAAATGCATAAATAACAAATAAGTGTAGTGTATAGTGACATTAAGAAACAAAAACAAAATTATCAAACATAGAAAAGCAAGTAAAACTTGAGTGAAGTTGGATGAAATATCAACAGCTGCCTCAGTGAGAGAAGAGGCCAACATAAAAATGGAATGCAACAGGAAAATATTACTAAAGTTCAGAAAACAATTTAGAGCTCTTTGTTCCATATTTTAATGGATATAGCAATAATGAATGAATATTCAGAGGAGAATACTATGACATTTTCCCTTTGACAAAGTTTTACCTTTTTCACTTGAGGAAAAAGCCTTAAGATCCACTTTACTCTTAACGGAATGATGAGATGACTATTGGATATCCCTGAAGGAAATATAACTTATTCGAAAATCATCTGTGCTTTGATGATTTTCAAAATATACAAGAAGAAATATGAAATATGCTTAGTTTTGGAGGGAAAGAGAAGTTGGTGGAATAGGCATGAGGGCATGCAACTACTGAAATTTGCAGACATAAGGGAGGTCCACATCAGTGATGACCTTTTGAAGAGATCAGGTGGCCTTGTGGGTCAGACTGGACTAGGCAACTGGAAGATAGAGGCTCCCCACATTGTATGATATTCCCAACTTCTAATTCTATAAGACGATTACTTGGTGCACTCAGCCCTACCTCCTCCTCACTCCTGTCTGAGTCTGAGCTACAGGTACAACCTTCAGCTCTGAGCTCTGAAATCTGGAAACTTGTTTCAGGAATTAAGACTCTCAAGTGTTGTGGGGTGTTGGTCCACCTTTACTCAATAGTACGTTAATGATTACAGCTATTGTCATCCCTTAGTCCTGATGAAACCCATTTGATTTCATTTGTTTTTAACCCATGGCATGTTTGAGTTTCTTCTATGCAGTCCCTGGCTGTTCCTCTGCTGCCATGGCAGTATCTATCAGCCTTTAGGCTGATGGAGGGGTAAATTGAATTTCATTCAGATCAATCAGGAATTGTGCTATCAACTACAGGACAGCATATGGCAGTTCCAAGACCACAAAGAAAATTTTCTGATATAAATCTACTGCCTACTCCCTGGCTAACCATCAGCAGAAATACCATCAGTTCACAGTCACCAAAGTGATTAATGACCACCTGTTTCCTCTTTAGAAACCAGATGTCCTCCAAAATAGATCTCTTTTTTTTTTCTTAAAATGAATCCCATCATTAGCACATTTCTAGAGGTATAGGTGATGGTATTTTAACTTCAATTTACTGACAATGAAAATACTGAATTATAAATAGTTCATGAACTGCTAGCTTACACTGAGGTGTGGCAGAGGAATCAGATTAAAATCCTTGTAACTGATTTTTTGTGAGGCCTGTTTTTCTTAACAAGAACTCAAACCATTTTTTAAGGAACATCTCTGTGCCATATCAGATCCTACAGGCATATAACCACCATGTTGGTCTAAAGGTCTCAGACTGATGATCTTTCATTCAGTTCAAGCTTCTGTTGAGTGCTAATTGGACTGTACTTTCTGGTTATGCTGGGGTACATGGTGACTATGCACAATGCATTTGTTAGAGCAGGTGAAGAACAGCCTGGTGCTAATGGAAACTGTGGTATCCAGAAGTGACTCCATCAAGACCAGGGACTCTGCTGGTGATGGGAATTCTCTGGTTCCTGGAACATAGGCTCTTCTTATGAATGCAGGAGACTTGTCTCCCTGCAGTGAAGTTGAAGGTGTTTCTTGGATATCAGAGAATCTACAACATCCTTGATCCGTCCCTGAGCAGTTGAACCTTTGGGATTCCAACATGGGCAGCAGCAGGTCCCGAAGCTGCTGTATGTCTTGAACTGTGGGATGTGAGGACAAAGTAAGAATGAGTGTATGTGGAGGAGATGATCATCTCCAGTAATACCCAAGCTGTGCTGCAGGGCAGGCCCTCTTGTCCCACAGTCAGCCTGGCAATGGAGGCCTATTGGCCTGTTCAATAAGGAGGGCTGTTGTGACTAAGAATCATGGAAATAATAACCTCTACTAATCACCATGGTTAGAAGGAATCTTGCTAACTCAGCTTGAATTTCTTCTCCTTTACCAACATTGTTTTTTAAAATTTATTTTCATAATTTTTAATGTAGAAACAATACAAGAAAAGTATGTATGGAAACCTGTTCAGGAAGTAAAGACATGAGTTTTGGAAAATGTCAGATTATATCACATTAATGTCTTTTCTCAAAATCATCTTTATAATTTTTGGAAAAAAATGAACTTGAGAAAGAAAATACCCCACAAGACCCTGCTGAGTTTCTCTGCTGACACCTGCCACTCTACTGAACTCAACCAGATTTCTTGTCTTTTCTGTCCCTGTTCATGTGGTATATAATAGCTCCTACATCAATGAGTTGTAATGTACATATGAGTTAATTCTCTAATAGACCCTTCACCTATGATTGGCACATAGTAAACACCAAGAATTCATTGTTTTATTACATATATATAATTTAACACAAACTATGTTAGTGTTGAACATATTTCTTTCAGGCACTTAGTCTTAAGCCTTATATTTTATACTAGTGTATAAGGTAAGATTTTCTTTCATCTTGGGGATGTTATTTAATCTTGAATTTTGGAGCACAAGGGAACCTTCATTCTCTGGTCCTAAGGGCATTCCTTAGTGTAAGGAATATGGCTTTATTCCTCCCTTAGTATTTGATTTAAGGGCCTATAGCTTTAGTAATTACAATGGTCCAGGATGCAGAGTCAGATGTGAATTTGTTTGTCAAATACATTGAATTAATCACCCATGATTCTTCTGGTCTCTTGGAACTATTTCTTCATCTCTAAATTGAGCACTAGTTAAATACCATGTATTTTGGGAGATTTCTGGAAGTGGACATCTCTGCATAGATCATACAATGAAATTCCTGTTGTCCCTGGGGTGAAACTGCCTCCTATGAAGACAGTGCCCACAGCAACATGTCTAGTTGTCCACTGAGGCAGGTACTTTTGTTTTTCTCAGAGTTTAGAAAACACAAAGAAATCATTGAGTCTGTGCTGGGTGAGAAGTGGCTGTCCAAGGAGGGGGGAGCTGGCAGTGAAACAAATGCTAGCTGAGAAGTTCAAGCAAAGGGTCTGTGTGCAGTGCAGGTAGTTAAGAAGGTGTGTGAGTCTATGAAGTGAGGCAGCTCAGCTATGGGGGGAGAGCTCCTTTGAGCAAGAAGGGCGTGAAGTCACGTGGCATGCACATGCCTCACAAATAGATATAAGATAATTAGGCAACAAATAATATGGCACATGATGGTCTATAATTATTATAAAAAGCTTCATTTCTACTTTTTCAAAATGCATTGAGCTAAAATAATCACCAAATATAAGTTAAGCAAGTTAAAGTGAGCAAAGTGGTTATGTGACCTTTGGTGTAGTCAATGTTGGGCAAGTACTGTCCCATTTACTCTTAGTCCCAGTCACCTCCTGACAGAGTAAGATTCATAATCCTTTCTCATCAGAAGAGTGCTCTCTTCTTGATTCTTTCAGACTTTTCATCTTCTTCCCCTGTTCCATTAACCCCAGCTGTGTGGATGAGAACACTTTTATGTGTATAGCTTATATCGTATCTTGTCACAATGCACTAGGTCTCTGTCCACATAGAAATGTTCTTGGCCAAATGAGGAACTGAAGAGGCATCTTTAAGAAGGAGACTCAGGAAGACACTAGACTGATTTCAGAAGAGGAAATGAGGGGATGTCTACAAATCTGACAAAAGCACTTTCTGATACAGGAGAGACCATTGTTTGGCCTTTTTATTCCAGTAGCAAAGGGAATTCTGCTTAGAGGGATCTTGGGGAATTTTCTCACAGAAATCTAACTCATATAATCTGTTGTACAACTTCACCTGCTTAAATTTCTGTCTATTTCACTTCAGAGACTCAAAGGTTTTAATAGAAGTCCAGGCTCAGGAGCTATGCCATTTAAGACAAAAAGTCCAACAGGGGAGATATATTTCATTACTTCTCAGCCAGCACCCATGGGAACCTCTCACTCAGAAATACTCGGACAACCACCAGGGATAGGACTTCTTTGAGCTACTGGAAGAGGAGCAGTGACTGGCAGAGTGCATTGTCCTCAAACTCAGCTGAGTTACGGTGGTCTCAGGTCCTGATTATACTGAGCTGCTCTTAGGTCCCTGGATCACAGGATGCTCAATTACAATGAGCTACTCCAGTGGTCCTGGATCATAAGGTGCCTTGCAAACATAATGGAATTTTGAATACTTTATTTTCCACATTAAATTTAGGGCATGGCAAGATCAGGATGGCCTGAGTGGAAACATAAACGATAAAGTCACAGAAGGAAGTCATAGAGTTTCATTATGTCCTTCCACCCTAATGGAATGTGGCCTCCAGCATGCTTCAAATATTAAAGTAGAGAAGTGGGGTGAGATGACAGGAAGCCCCATATTAAACCAAAATCATTCTGATCTAGGAGTGAGAGCTTCCCAGCTTCCAACCTTACTGCTTCCCTTACTAACTGTGGGTCAGGAATCGCTTTATCTCTCCTGAATTTCGGTCTCCTGATTTTTTATAAAAACGATTATGTGGAAGTTGGAGTCCACATGTGCAGGAATGGAATATTCACAAATTCACTTAAAAAAAAGAATCTCAGACTTTGGGATTTGTTGAAGACTGCCACGCCCCCTGCCCACAGAGAGACACAACAGCAACTCTGGTGCTTCAGTTGCTTCTTTATTTTTCTCTTTCTATTTTAAGTTCTCCAAACACTTTATTTTATCCATCTCTCTAGAGGCAAAGCTTTTACATCTCCTCTCACTAAAGTCCCTGCTTCTACTGCTTCTACTGCCTCTCTCTACCTCTCCTATTTCCCTGTATGCCCAGTATTAATTTGTTACAAAACTCTCAATAGGGACACAGGACAAACATAATCAATCAGTTGCAACAACAGAGAAGCCAAAATAGCTTAGTCATGTGGTCAAGCAGTTTGCTAATTACTCAGGAAGTTGCAAGCCAGCTGGGCCTCTTGCAGAGTTATTTACTACTAATACTTTTCTCTGGCATCCAGCCAAGGGTCATGTTGGCTTCAGTCTCCAACATCTCCTCCTTTTTTTATTTCTTTGAGAGGAGAAAAATAAACAGGTGGCTGTGCCTGTCTTAGGTGTCTCCATTCACACCTCCCCTTCTTACCCGTCATTGGAATTAGGTGCAGCGTAAGGCACCCTTCCTGTCTTAGGTTGATAAGGGGGTTGAAGGGACTTACCCATCATTGACTACCAGCCCCTTGAGCCTGAGCCATTCATGTTGTTGCTGACTCGTGGTCATTAGCTCTGAGGGCAGCATAAGCTTGCTTGATGCCTTCCATGCCTTTTTACCACAAGACCAATCACAAAGCACATAATGATGATGACACTGGCCACTCTTCCCTAGGACTTAGCCATATTGCTCAGGTAGCCAAAACTCAGTCCAGGCAGGTTATGAATACACATAGACCCAATGTCCACCAAAATGTCCATTTGTTCTTGCA
>PVKS010050040.1:0-11719 GCA_004027875.1 Aplodontia rufa
TACAAATGCCCATAGCAGCTTTGTTCAGGAGAGCCCAAAAAGTAAGAAACAGCCCCATTTAGTCCCTTCTGGGTTGTTATAACGGAGTGCCACAGACGCAGTAATTTATAAGGAACAGAAATTTATTTTGCTCCCAGTTCTGGAGGCTGAGAAGTCCAAGGGCAGGGTACCAGCATCTGCTGAGCATCTGGAGAAGGTCACATGCTGCACCGTCCCAGGGCAGAAGGCAGGGCACAGGCTTGAGAGAGAGAGAGAGAGAGAGAGAAATTTTATATATATATAAAAATATAATTTGGGAGGCTGGAGCGGTGGCTCAGCAGTTACAGCACTTGCCTGGCAAGTGCGAGGACGTGGGTTTGAACCCCAAGACCATGTACACAAGGGAGTGTCAGAGCAACGAAAGCCACGTAAAAAACTAAGTAAAATTGATTCTTTCTCACTGTCCCTCTCATTAAAATAGATAAATAATATAAATATAGCCTGCTAGGTGTTGTGGTGCACACCTGTAATCCCAGTGGCTCAGGAGGCTGAGGCAGGAGGACCACAAGTTCAAAGCCAGCCTCAGGAACTTAGTGAGGCCCTATGTCACTTAGTGAGACCCTGTCTCAAAATTAAAAAATAAAATAAAATAAAATAGGCTGGGGATGTGGCTCAGTGGTTAAGTGTCCCTTGATTCAATTCCTGGTACCAAAAAAGAAAAAGTCAGTTCTTCCCAACTTGATCTATAGATTCAATGCCATCTCAGTTAAAATCCCAACAAGTTATTTTGTGCACATCAATAAACTGATTCTAAAGTTTATACAGAAAGGCACAAGACCTGGAGCAGCCAACTCAATATCAAAGAACAGGGCTGAAGAACAGCTTCAAGACCTGCTATAAGGCTGCCGTAATCAAGGCGGCGTCATATGACAAAAGACAGAGAAACAGGTCTGTGGGACAGAATAGAGAGCCCAGGAACGGATCCAGAGCCGCACAGTCAACTGATCCTCGACTAAGGAGAAAAGACCAACAAAGAAAAGAGAGACTTTTCACAAATGCTGCCGGAACATCCGGACCCCCACATGCAACAGAATGAATCCGGACACAGTCTTTATATCTGTCACAAAAATTAACTCAGGATGGATCATAAACCTAAATGTAGGGGCTGGAGGGGTGGCTTGGCGGTTCTGGTGCTTGCCTGGCATGCATGAGTACGTGAGCTCAAACCCCAGCACCACACCACGTACGCAACGAAGTGTCCGAGGAATGAATGAACATAACACGAAAAGCTAAATTTTAAAAATTGCTTCTCTTTTCTCTCTCTTTGTCCCCTCTTTCTAAAAAACAAACAAAAAAATCTAAATGTAAAACACAAAACTATAAAACTCTTAGAAGATGTCATAGGAGAAAAGAAAAATGCACTGTAGATTCGACACCATAGTCATGATCAAATAGATAGAGGATACACCCACTGCAGCCAAGTTCAATCTGCTCTGTAAAAGACACTGTCAAGGAAAGGAGAAGAGAGGCCACAGCCTGGGAGACTTACTTCCTCAAAAGACACATCTGATGAAGGACTGTCATCCAAACTGTAGGAAGAATTCTTAAACTCAACAAGAAAATGAATAACCAGATTGTAAAATTGGCAAAAGACCTAAACAGATGCCTCACCAAAGAAGACGTGCAGATGGCCAGCACACACGAAAAGACGTTCGTCACATTGTCATTATGGAAATGCAATGAGATACCATTACACAGCTATTAAGAATGACCAAGGGGCTGGAGCCGTGGCTCAGTGGTTGCAGCGCTTGCCTGGCATGTGCAAGGATGCGGGTTTGAACCCCAGCACCACATACACAATGAAGTGTTGGAGCAATGAAGGCCACGTGAAAACTGAATAAAATTGATTCTCTCTTAAAAAAAAAGAATGACCAATATCTAAAGCCCTGGCACCACCAAAGTCTGGCGAGGACAGAACGTCAGGAAGCCTCATTCATAGCTGGTACAATCAAATCGGTGCGTCCGCTTCGGAAGACAGTTTGGTGGTTTCTGACAGAACATACACTTAACCAAGGAATCCAACCATCATGCTTCTTGGTATCTGCCCAGATGAGTTGAAAATGTGTCCACATGAAAACCAGGCTCATGTTTATTGAAGCTTCATTCCTGAGCGCTAGGACTGAGAAGCAATCCAATTGTCCTTTAGTCTATGAACAGATAAATGAGCTGATATAGCCAGACAGTGACACATTTTTCAGCATCAGTATACGTATCTCGAGCCATGAAACCACATGGAGGAAACTTAAGTACATGTTTATTAGTGAAAGAAGCCAGTCTGGAAAGTCTGTCTGCCATATGATTCCAACTATGTGACATTCTGGAAACGGCTGAACCAAGCAGGCAGTAAAAAGATCGGTGATCGTAAGGGGGGATGAAGAGGAAGCGCTCAGAGGATTTTTCGGACAGTGAAATGATTCTGCCTAATGCTACAGTGGTGGACACGTGTCATTTTCCATTTGTCAAAATCCACGGGCTAGCCTGTCGTGCAAAACCTATGGTGACAATGGGCTTTGGGTGGCACCGTGTGCATTATGACAAATGTGCAGCTGTGTTGAGGGACATTGGCAGTGGGGAAGTTGTAAGTGGCGGTGAGTGGGCAGGGTCGATGGGAATTCTCTATACTTTCTGCTCAATTCTTCTCTAAGCCTAAGCCTTCTCCAAAAAACATAGTCTATTAAAAATGGTCATTGAATACAGTCGAGAACATTCGACCCCCATTAATTCAAAATTAATGTACATGGATGTGCTCATTCCATCTGGAGCATGGGGTAGAGCACGGGAGACCTGAGAATGGGGAATTGGTGAAGGTGGGGGATCCTGGACTAGGATCGGCCTTAACTTGTTTTTGTCAATATCCATGTACGGGTGGATATGTAACAACGACTCCCCCAACGCGTAAAACTATGTCAAACAAATTTGACATTTAAAAAATAATAATAATAAAAATAAAGATGGTAATTGAGGGGCTGGAGCGGTGGCTCAGCAGTTATAGCATTTGGCCGGCATGCGCAAGTACACGGGTTCAAACCCCAGCACCCACGTGCACAACTAAGTGTCAGAGCAACAAATCCATGTGAAAAACTCAATAAAAACCAATTCTCTCTGTCTCTCTCTCTCTCTCACACTCACTGTCCTTCTATCTTTAAAAAAGAAAATGGTAATTGAAGGGTCTGGAGCGGTGGCTCAGTGGTAGAGCGCTTGCCTGGCATGCGTAAGAACACTGGTTCCATCCCCAGCACCACATACACAACTAAGTGTCGGTAAAACTAACACCGGACTGAAAACGATAAAACCGACTCTATCTCTCTTTAAAATCAATCAATACGATGAAAAAAATGGTAGTTGATTGTCTAAAGTTAAAATAGTAGCAATGAATTGTATACTTACAGCATATATAAAAGCAGAGGGAAGGACTGGGCACACCATCGAAGAGTCCTCACTTGGCGCGGGAAGGAGGATCATTTTATTTGAACGTGTGTTGTGATTGCATAGTTAGCTCTAAATTCTCATATATTGCTGATGAGAAGGTAAAAGGGTGCAAGCACTTTGGGAAACAGATTCTCAACTTAAAAATAAAACATGCAGGGCCTGGAGCAGTGCCTCAGTGGTTACGGTGCTTGCCTGGCATGCGTGAGGACGCAGGTTCGAACCCCAGCACCACGCACACAACGAAGTGTCACGAAAGCCACATGAAAAACTAAATAAAACTGATTCTCTCTCTCTCTCTTTAAAAATAAATAAATAAATAAATAAAACATGCAGATATCACCAAATACAGTGGTGTAAGGAACTCCCAAAATTCAGCCCCTCTACTAAAGCAGTGGCTAAGTTGGAAAAAGATATCAGGCTTGACTGTTTGGGTACTCTCAAATCTAATAAAAACCTTACAAGAACCAAGGGAGTGCTTCGTTAAGAAGGAAGCAGCTCGATTTCCGTTAGGAGAGGGTTGCCACTATTTCCTTAGTGTCTACGGCCTCTCTCTCCCCGCATCAGAGGTGGCTGCGGGGACAGTGGCGCGTGTTGCAGGAGAGGTTTGCTGCTACCAGAAAGGGCATTAAAGGACTTGTTCTACACCCCTGCAATCAGCAATTTGGAAATAATATTAAGGAAAGCTTTCCCCTTGCAACTGATTGCATTAAAAATAATAAAACAGGAAAAATGTAACAAGGGAGGTGGAGGACTTGTGTATTGAAAACTACAAAATATCATGAGAAGAAATTAAAGACCTTAACAAATGCAAAAACATTCATGTTCACGGGCTGGAAGACTTTATGTTAAGATGTTGATACTTCCAAAATGGATCAACGGATTCAACGTAATCCTTATAGAGATCTCACCTGCCTTTTTTTTGGTACTTGGGCAGACTTATCCAAAAATTCAGGTGCAAATACAGAGAACTGCAAATGTCCAAAACAATCTTGTTAAAGAACAGGTTGAGGGCTGGAGCCGTGGCTCAGCAGTATTACACTTGCCTAGCATGTGTGAGGACCCAGGTTCAAATCCCAGCACCACATACACAACTAAGTGTCAGAGCAATAAAAACCAGACCAAAGGAAAAAAAACCAAACAAATAAAATTGATTCTCTCTTTCTCTCTCTCTATCACTCTCTTTTTCTCTCTGTAAAAAAAAAACAAAACAAAACTTGCTACGTACCTACAGTAATTAAAAGTTTTGGTAACATCATCAGAATAGAAATATAGACCAATGGAACAGAATTGAGAATCCAGAAATAAAACTACCTATGTATGTATACAGTCAACTGATTTTCAAGAAAGAGGACAGGGTCGTTCAGTGGACAAAGAACACTGACTTCAACAAATGGTGTTGGAACAATGATATCTACATGCAAAGGAATGAGATCTTTACACCACATACCTTTATTTTACACCACAATCCCAAACCAGTCAGACCTAAATGCAACAGTTAAAACTCCAAAACTCTTGAAAGAAAACAGGGAGCCGGGCACAGTGGTGCAGGCCTGTAATCCCAGCGGTTTGGGAGGCTGAGGCAGGAGGATAGCAAGTTCAAGGCCAGCCTCAGCAAATTAGGCCCTAAGCAACTTAGTGAGACCTATCTCAAAACAAACAAAAAAAAAATAATAAAATTAAGAAAGGGCTGGGGATGTGGCTCAGTGGTTAAGCATCCCCTGGTTCTGATCCCTGATAGAAAAAAAAGAAAGAAAACATGGGGTAATAATCATCCTGACCTTAGCCTTGGCAATGGTTTCCTAGATTGAACTCCAAAGTCACAAACGATAGCAATAAAAAAAAAAATAGGAAAATCAGACTTCACCAAATGTAAATATTTACATACAAACGGTCCCTGATGAGGATGGTTTCACCCATGATTTTCTGACTTTATTATGGTGGAAAGTGGTACATACTTTATAGAAACTGCACTTTGAATTTTGACCTTACCCTGGGCTGGCAGGGTACCTGATGATATTCTTTCACACAGCTGGACGGTAGCAATCTCTTCTCTGTCAGCCATCGGTCTCCAGGGTAAACAAGTAGCGCTCTGGGGTGCACTGTGTCATGAGAGCGTGATGTTCCATAGGTTAGGTGGACCAAAGGCACTTTGACTCACAGGGCTTTATGTGCATGTAGCCCAATCGTAAGTCAAGGACCATCTGTATTTTAAAGGACATCTCCAAGAAAGGAAAAAAAAAAAGACCTATAGAGGGGGTTGGAGTGGTGGCTCAGTGGTGGGAGCACTTGCCTGGCATGCACGAGGATGCAGATTCAAACCACAGCACCACAAGCACAACTAAGAGTCGGAGAAACAGAGGCCAGATGAAAAATAAATAAATAAAATTGATTCTCTTTTTCTTTCTCCACCTCCCCTTTGAAAAAAAAAAAAAAAAAGACAATAGCCGGTCACGCTGGGTCACACCTGTAATCTCAGCAACTTGGGAGGCTGAGATAGGAGGATCACAAGTTTGAGATCGGTCTCAGCAACTTGGTGAGCCCCTGTCTCAAATTAAATACAAAAATGGGCTGGGGATGTGGCTCAGTGGAAAAGTGCCTTGGTTCATCCCTGGTGCCAAAAAAAAAAAAGGAAGATAATAAACACAGATTATATTTGTGATAAGAATCTGGTTTGCATGATATGTGTAGTGCTGAGGCTAATGGAGCTTGCATAGCATGCATGGTGCCTGGGTTGGATCCCCAGCTTTCTCCGTCCCTTCTATGTCGTGCGCACAGCAAGCTGGAGGTCATCCGTACACCAGAAAGCAGCTCTCACCAGGAACCAGACCTGCCAGCCCCTTGATCCCGCACATCTCAGCCCCTGGAACTGTGGGACATAAACTTCTGTTGTTAAACCCTCTCAATCTGACGCATACGGAGGCCCAGGTGGACCAACGGGACTGGACCACGGTAACGCAAAGGTGATGCGTTTGTCAGAACATCAGACAACACACTTAAGATCGGTGCATTTTGCCAAGATGAATTTCACGTTTAGAAACTGCGAAGGGGGCTGGAGCGCTGGCTCAGCGGTTGCGACGCTTGCCTGGCATGCGCAAGTACGTGGGTTCGAACCCCAGCACCACGTGCACGACGAAGTCTCAGAGCAACAAAAATGTGAAAAACTAAATGAAAATTGATTCTCTCTCTTTCTCTCTCTCTCTCTCTCACTGACCCCTCTTTCTTCAAAAAAAAAAAAAAAAAAAGAAAGAAAGAAGAAACTGCTAGGAAATACTGAGCTGTGTTTGTGGGTTTGCCTGTCGTGGTGGTATGAGTTACCAATTCTGAGACTCGTTTCTTGTAGTCTAGGTTTCAACAAAGAGTGGAAAACGAAAGCCAGGTTTCCTGTTGGAGAAAGGAATCACAGGAATCGCATAGATGGGAAGAGGAGATCTAGGAGTGTAGGTTTGGGGCTGGAATCAGGACTATCAGTATGAACTCAGAGGTGAGTGTGCGCGTGTGTGTGTGTAGGGAGAGAATAAGACAGGCAAAATTTAAACAAGTGGTGAATGCAGATTTAAAAAAATTAAAGAGGGGCCTGGAGCGGTGGCTCAGTGCTTACGGTGCTTGCCTGGCATGCGCAAGTACACGGGTTCAAACCCCAGCACCCACGTACACAATGAAGTGTCGGAGCAATGAAAGCCACATGAAAAACTCAATAAAAACTGATTCTCTCTGTCTCTTTCTCTCTCTCTCTCTCTCTCACTGTCCTTCTCTCTTTAAAAAAAAAAATTAAAGAGGAGAGGCTGGAGCAGTGGCTCAGCGGTTACTACGCTAGCCTGGCATTCACTACTACGTGGGTTCAAACCCCAGCACCACGTACACAACAAAGGGCCTGAACAATGAAAGCCACGTGAAAAACTAAAATAAAATTGATTCTCTCTGTCTGTCTCTCTCTCTCTCACTGTCCCTCTCTCTAAAAAATAAAAAAGAGAGAGAGGAGGGTTTTTGTTTGTTTGTTTTTAAGAGAGAGGGACAGTGAGAGGGAGAGAATCAATTTTATTTAGTTTTTCCTGTGGCCTTCGTTGCTCCGACACTTCATTGTGTGCGTGGTGCTGGGGTTCGAACCCGCATCCTTGCACTTGCCAGGCACGCGCCGGTAACCGCCGAGCCCCCGCTCCAGCCCCTAGAGAGGAGTTTTTTTGTAACTATTGCAACTTTTCTGTAAGTTCAAAATTACTTTAAAGAGAATTTTCCTGCAGAACTTCCCCAAAGGAGCAAATCACGTCGTACGCGTTTGTGAATATCAGAATAAACCCCACCATCATGTGTGACTCCAATAACGACGGAAAACATGAAAAATAAAATGTTTCCCAGTAACAGAAACGGAGGGAGTTGGCAGAGCCGGCTCACAGGGGTGCAGGGTGCAGAGAGCAGGGACTCCTTGGAGCGTCTCGCGGCCCAAGGGTGCTCAGGGAGAGAAGCCACTCGACACCGGTGTGTGTGCTCCAATGCCCCCATCCAGAGTCAAAGGCGGACGCCACGTGGACTTCCCCAGCTGGAAGAGACAGCAACGGCCTGGCAGGGAGAAAAGAGGCCAGGCCTGGCGCCAGGATACCTGGGCCCACATTCCAGCCTCGCCGGCCTGCGGAGGGAGGACCGCTGCGTCCTGGACCTCACCGTCCTGTCCACGCCAGGAGGTGGCCAGGATCTCCAGCCACTCTGTTTTCACCACTCCGGTTGGCGCCAAAGCCAGAACGGTCCTTGCCAGCGGCTCAAAGACCCGCCACAGCCCCCCTGGGAGTTTCCACTTTCCAAGAATTACTCTCTCCGCCTGCACTGGCCGCCTCTTGGCCCGTCAGCCTCTCAGCACTTGGCCGGCCTTGTCCCCAGGCCAGGGGCAAGCTCGTGATGGGATTTTCCAGCCTGAGGCATCTCCCTTCCCTCGGAGCCTGCAGCTCTCACTCTCCCTGCTGCGGTCTGAGACGACCCCTGCCCCCAGACAGCAGCAGCAGGGACTCCCTGCGGTGGGACTCCCGACCTCCAGGACAGAGGCCACAGAGCGCTGGGACTCCAGGACCACCTTCACCGGCTACCCCGCAGGCTGCTAGAGCTCACCTGCCCTGTGTCCACACCCGATGCGTTCAGGGAGCCTTCCAGGCTTCCTCGGTGGGGTGGGAGGCGGGGGCCTCCATCCTCCCAGGGCAGAAAGAACACTGCTTCGCTCATTTAAAACCTTTCTGCTGAACTCTTGCAGCCAGGATAAGCACACCCAGCCCCAGAGAGCTTATGTTCCAAACAGAAAGGAATCTGTAATTGCACCCAGGGAGAAACTCCCAGGGCTGAAGTGGGGCTCACTAACGGGAGAGGAAACACCAACTCGGGACGCTAGCATTTCCAAGGCTGAACGGGAGGAGAAAGGAGTGTCGGCCAAAGGACATCAGAAGTGCAAAGGCCCTGAGGTCAGTGGATTCCAGAGACTGGAAAAGATCACTGAGGCTGGTCAGCAGGGGCCGCGACCTCATGGGCCGGAACAGGGACCGTCCTTCTTCTAGAAGGGACCGAGCACATTGCTTCTGCAGAGAGACCCTGCCTGGGGCAGAGGGAGGTGCAGGGGAGAGTCCCCCACTTAGCCTGCCTGGTGACACCCAACAGCTATCCGAGCCACACCTGCCTCTGCCCCTCTAGGGGGACCCAGCCCACAGAAGGGGCTTAAGCCTCAGTCTCCCTGCCAAGCACCCCTGTTCTACAACCTGTCCCCACCACACACTTTTTAGTCCTTTATTAAGATATAATGCATACACCGCGAAACCCACCCTTCTGAAGCATCTGATTGCACAGTTTTAGGGTGCTTGCAGGTAGAAGTGACCTTGTGCATAGGCCACTTCCAAACATTCTCTCCATCTCAGGAAGAAGCTCTGGCCTTTGGCTCCACCCTCTCCCCCTCCCAGAGTCCACCAGCTCAAGCAACCATCAGGCCACCGTCTGACTCTTTAAGCACACATGCGCCTTCCTAAAACTGGGGGCCGGCTCCCACCCCACTGCTGACCTGGCCAGGTCCACCCCAAGGACACCCCAGGTGCCAGTTCAGCCACGGCTCCTCCTGCCAGCTGGTAATGTGGTGTCCAACCCACAACCTGCCAGGAGCCCAGTTTCCAGGAACAGTGTCCCCAGGGCCAAAGCCAGCCCCCTTGGGACCTGCTTCTGCCCCTGGCCCTGGCCCAGGCCAGCTCGGAAACGCATCAGCACCCGCAAAGCCTGTTCTTCCACTCCCCTTCTCTTAGGGGCTGGACTCAGGTGGCCTCTGTCATCCAAGTCCCTCCCCCATTCCTGGGAGCCGCCCTGACATTCCCAGAGGCCCTTGGGGTGGGCGTACGCCCCATCTCAGAAGCGCAAGAGGTAGCCAGGTGCCCACCAGCAGGCGGACAGGACACACACTGCTGTCTGATCCTTCTCTTATCCCTCTGGAGTAGCTCAGCTTTTTCATGGAGAAGCTGCTCCATCTGGTCTGGCCTCCCCTGCAGCATGTGGCTCAGGCCTGAGTGAAGTACACGGGGCGGGGAAAATAGGGCTGGGGAACGGGAAGAGAAGACCCAGAGATGGTCCTGAAAGCTGGGAGGCTCGAAGCGCGCTCCCTTGGGGACAGAATGCACCTGGTATGGTTTGAGGCACGTGGCGCCAGCAGCGACCGTCAGCCTCCTGTAATATCTGCTGTCTGAGAGCTGGAAGGAAGAGGGTCTCCGTTTCTGTACTGGAATCTTAAGGATGGCGCCTAGGGCTGCCTCAAGCCAGCCTCCCCCACACGGGGAGACGGCTCGTCCAAGACTCCAGCACCCACTGTGGTGGGGACAGGCAGAGCTGAAAGCTGCAGAAAGAGGCACCAATGACCTAATTTCTGTGCGGCACCTGGCCATGCCCTTGGACTCCCCAGCTACCTGTGCCAATCAATTAACTTTTCTTTCTCTTGCTTTCTTGTCTGTTTAATTCACACTGAGCCACTTGTGACCCACCCACGCTGAGCAGAACCAGGATAAGGATCCTGGCATCAGACGGGAAGCTAAGTTAGGTCCCTTCTAGCCAGGAGCCTGGACTGGCAAAGTCCCCCTGGACGCCACCCCCAGCCCTCTCGTCTTTGCACTCTGCTTCTGTCCCAGCCAGCCCATCTGCCTTAGCTTCTGTGACCAGGACGCGTTGCTGACCTTGCAGATGCAGCTTGACACTCGTGACAATTTTACATCCCTGGTTTAACAGGCTTTCCCTCCCAACACCCAGTGCAGACACTGTTGTTTGGAGGACCGTCCTTGGGCTACTGGACCCTGCAGAGAGCCAGACACCGGGAAAGCTACTTTTCCCATCCCTAGCTGGGGCTGTCCGAGCCATTGTCTGTCGCCTGCAAGCATGAGAACATCCATGGAGTTCTTGATTGTTTTATTTTATCTCGGGGCTAGGGATTAGAGCTAAGCATGCATGGTACCGCTGAAATACATCTGCCAGCCCAGGTTAGTCCAGCTCACTCACCTCGGCTCAGCAGGCAGGACGACACTCCACGTCCCTCCTGAGTACAGGATCCTGGGACTTCACCTGTGAGCACACTACGGCTTGACTCCTCCCTTCCCTGTCCTGTGTCCCCTGCTCCCTCTCTTTGAGAAATCATTTGCACAAAATCGTGCATCTCAGGATCTACTGCTGAGAAACCAGCCTCACACAACTCTCGAGGCTGAATGTCTCTGATCTGGACTCTGCTTTGAGTTCCAAATGTTTGCATCCAAGTTCTTCCAGACATGGGCTGGCCCTCCTCAAACCCCCTAAGTCCAAATTCAGATCATTTTTTCTGTCCAAGGCTCTTCACGGTTCCTTTTGCACCCCATCTCCTGATCCCCAAATGCAGGGTCATTCCCAACCACCCTGCTATGGTTTAGACAAGTTTTTCTGAGTCCCCCAAGTGTGCGTGTGTTGGGGGCTCAGTCCTCAGAGTGATGGTGTTGGGGCCCTGAGGATGGGGGCCTAAGCCAGGCACAGCAGGGCACACCTGTAATCCCAGCAACTCAGGAGGCTGAGGCAGGAGAATTGCAAGGAGAAGGAGGAGGAGGAGAAGAAGGAGAAGAAGAAAGAGAAGGAAGGGGAGGAGGAGAAGGAGGAGGAGGAGGAGGAAGAGAAGAAGGAGAAGAAGGAGGAGGAAGAGAAGAAGGAGAAGGAAGAGGAGGAGGAGGAGGAGAAGGAGGAGGAAAAAAGGAGGAGGAGGAGGGGAGGAAGAGAAAAGGAGAGGGAGGAGGAG